>SNVD02013835.1:0-85756 GCA_013180625.2 Boswellia sacra
CTTGATAGTTATTATTATTGTTGTTATTATTTATTTTACAAGAATCTTGGTATTAAATCTCACTCAAAATATAATTTGGGCGGGGCGGAATTGTTTTATATTTGTAAGTTACTAAAATAAAAAAGAAATAAATAAATAAAACACAAGGCTTGGTGGTTGGGTGCAATTCTGGAAATTGTTTCCCATTGTCAAACGATATAGGACAGATAAAAGAGGGGGCTTAAGTAGGGATGGCAAAACCCTGAGCTGAAGTTGGGGTTTTCGATGCCGCATGCTGAGTCGGGTATTGATATAATGTGGGCATTGAAAGCTGTTGATCAATGTATAATGTGATCGAACTGGTGTTGTTTGCAGTTGAGGAATATGAAAGGTCATGGGAGCAGAACGAGGAGTTAGGTCTGAATGATATGGACACAGCTTCTGCAGATGCAGCCTATAGCTCAATGGATAACGCATAAGGAGCAGAGGGACATCTTAGTTTGTGATTTAAAAGATTTTTTTTTAATTATAATTTATGTGAGGCAAAAAGTGTATACAAATTTAATGGTTAGTGTAGTTTTTTTTTTTGTCAAAAAAAGTTGAGTTACTTTGGTATCGGCTGTAGGAGTATGTCATTGTAAAAAATTTCATATTTTAATTGAATGTGTTTCTTATACAATTTTTCTTGTTTTAATGGAATTTCAATTGAATGTGTGTCTTATTAATACTTGTTTAGGATTAAAGAGGGTAAGTAGGAGTTACTGTTGAATGAAATAGAACTGACTTGTAATAATTTAATGCAGATTCTATAACCTTATGTGAAGAAATTTTAGGTGACTTATGAAAAATAAGAAGCCAAAGAGCTTGGAGGTATCTGGCAGTGAAATTTAGTGAAGAGTACACGAATGAAATTTTGAGTAGTGGAAGTGAAAAAGCCTCTTCTTTGTTTCCGAGAAGGGAAAATTTATAATAATTAATTATGAAATTGAAGGGTGTTTTTTTATTATATAATTTCATAAAGAGTGAGAATATCTGCATTCAAATAATTGCTTTGTTATTTTCAATAAGTTTTTATTTGAAAACATTCATAAAGTAATTTACTAATAGGTATAAAAAATATTATTAAATGAAAGAATATCACTCGTGTACATTCTATCTAAGCACACCAGTCATTATCTGAGTCGTAGCTCTTTTTTTTTTTTTAATATTAAGAGACCAAAAAGATTAAGCAATCGGAAGACAATGGCCAAAAAAAATTTCTGCGGACCTACTCATTCATATATGGTTTTGTTGGATGAGAAGAATTCAACTTACAGAGTCTAGACGAAGAAAAACAGTTGCGTTGGAGGAGAAGAATTCGACCTCTAGACTAAGTTATCTTGTTTTCATCCCCATTTAAGTTAGCTTTTGCGTTGCGTTTTTATATTGATTTTATGGGAAAAAAAGAAGAATTTAAATGTTTGCGTAAGGGAGCTTATATTACATACTGGCTTTCCGTTAAAAACAAAAAAAAAAAAAAAGAAGTAAATTAATACGGGTTTTTCGAGGGTCCAGTACCTGAAACTTAAAGAGTTTTGAGTAATAATACAAGTCTGACTTCTTATTCTGTGAAATAAACGGTAAATTAATACTGGTACTTTTCAGCGTCCAGCACCTCCAACTTGGAGTGTGAGTAATAAAACAATGCAGCACCATACCGTAAAATACACTTACGGTAAATTAATACTGGTAGTTTGAGGGTACAGCATCTCAAACTTAAGAGTTAAGTTTGAGTTCGCAGAGTGATTGAAATATAGGTATTGAAGTAAAGATTAAATTGATTTCCTATAAGCTAGAAACTGGACTCTAGTTTAAACTTGGTTTTACTATTGAAAATAATATCAATCTTCCAAAATAATAGCAACAAAAACAGGGGATTAACAAAACAGAGAATTGACTTGCTTAATAGAAAATAACGGCTAGCTCTGAATAGGATAGTAACAACTCCCTCTTATTTCAAAGAGCACCCTTGTTCTCAAGGATGAGATTAGGATATCGTATCTTCATGGCTTCCTTATCCTCCCAAGAAGTATCATATGGTGATAAGCCACACCAATGAATGAGAACTTAAGCTTTTCGTTTTCGTACTCAATGATCAAGCACAACTTGTGGAATAGGGACGAGCTAATTTTTTTTATTTAAATGAGGAAGTGAAGTCTGAACAGGCTGGTCACCCTCAATCTTTTTAAATAGAGACACATGGAAAACTAGAAGAATTTTTGAAGATGGCAAACTCAATTTATATGCAACTTTTCCCATTCTTTGAATAACTTCAATGGCCCAAAATATCTGGCAGAGAGCTTCAAAATTTTTCTTGTGGCCACTCCCATTTGTCTATACGGTTTCAACCTTAGGTAAACTAAGTCTCCCACGTTAAATTCGCTATCATGATGATAGGCATCATAAATCTTTTTCATCCTCTCGTCAGCATGCTGGATGTTGTGTTTTGCCTCTTTAAGAACTTGATCACTGACAAATAATTCTTACTCAACAGCTTCTACTTGAATAGCTCTTGAAACATAAGTTAGCAATCTCAGTGGACTCCTCCAATAAACTACTTCTAAAGGTGTTCTCCGGATGCTAGATAGCCTGTCAGTGTTGTAAAAGTATTCCGCCCAAGCCAACCATTTATACCACTCTTTTGGTTTTGAGCTAGTAAAGCATCTTAAGTACATTTTCAAGCGTTTGGTTCACCACTTCACTTTGCCCATCTGTTTGTGGATGGTAACTAGAGCTAAAATTAAAAGAGTTGCTTTGGAGCTGAAAAAGTTCTTTCCAAAATGAACTTGTAAACAAAGATTCCCTGTCACACACAATTGTTATAGGAAGACCATGTAATTTAAAAATTGTATCAAGAAATATTTTAGCAACCTCCTTTGCAGTATATGGATGTATTATAACCATAAAATGAGCATATTTAGATTGCCTGTCAACTACCGCCAGTATAGTGGTTCTTCCATTAGAAGGAGGAAGGTCATCAACGAAATCCATAGAGATGTCTACCCATATACTTCTAGGAATTGTGAGTGATTGTAATAACCTAGCTGGCAGTTGGCAGCCTTTGCTCCATTTTGTTTCTTTGACACACATCGCAACTATGTATAAAATCTTTTATTTGCCTTCTCATTCGGCTCCAATAAAAATTAGCTCGCCCTTTGTAGCGTTTTCTCATAACCTTCGTGAGTGCTTTCATGAATTTCTTTGACAATTTGTTTGGTGAGCTGAGAATCTTTAGCTAAGGGCAGTTGGTCTTTGAACATGATGACCCTTCTAGTAATTTCCATGGCCTTACTGATTCCTCTTTTTCAAATTTTTCTTTAATTTCTTGCAATGTTGGATTGATCTGTACTTCATCCTTGAGTGCTTCTAACTACCTTGGTATTGGACTGGAAAATGCATGAAGCTGTCCTTTATTATTTTGCTCTTCTTATCTTCTTGATAAGGTATTTGCTACTTGGTTATATCTTCATTTTTTATATTCCACAATTAAGTCAAACCCCATCAATTTATACAACCAACGTTGTTGTGCCATTGTTGCGATTCTTTAAGCCCACAAGAGTTTGAGGCTTTGATGATCAGTTCTTACTATAAATTGCCTTCCCAAGAGATAATGTGTTCACTTTTGAATTGCCAAAACCTATGGAAGGATCTCTTTCTCACAGGTTGAAAATAGAAAATGTTTACTATGTAACACATGATTGAAAAATGCAATAGGGCGCTCCTGCAATAAAATTGCACCAACACCAAATCTAGAAGCACCACATTCGACTATAAATTTTTTTAGAAAAATCAAGAATAGCAAGTACTGGAGATTGTCAAATGCTTCTTCGGCGAGCGGACTCCATTGAAAAGCATTCTGCTTTAACATTTATGTAAGAGGGGCTGCAATCTTTCCATAATGTTGCATAAATTTTCTATAATATGTTGTCAATCCAAGGAATCCTCTTATAGCGTTAATAGTCTTTGGCTTAGGCTCCGAAAGCATTGGTTCCACTTTAGTTGGTTCTATTGCTACTCCTTGTCGTGTGCCGACATGACCCAAACAATTAACCTCCGTTTGCCCAAATTAAAACTTCTCAATTTTTACATGCAACCAATGATTTCTCAGTGTAGTTAAAACAATTGTAAAATGTTTCAAATGATCACTCCAACTATTTTTTTCAATACCTCGTTCATGAGTACTTGGAAAGTAGCAAGGAGCGTGAGGGAACCTAAAGGGCATTACTAGAACTACGTAATAACTTTGATGGGTTCAAAATGTTATTTTCTTCACATCTTTTAGATTCACCTTTATTTGACAATAGCCTGAACGCCTGAATGTAAATCTAGCTTGAAAAAGTATTACACACCTATCAACTCATCTAAAAATTCATTCATAACAGGTATAGGGAACTGGCCTATACATACACCATGTTCTTGTTTTTTCATTAATAATACTGGAGATGAGAAGAGATATTGCTTGGACGAATTATACCTGACTGAAGCATCTCTGCTACTAAACTTTCAATTTCATTTTTTTGGAAATGGTGGTAACGGTAAGGTCTTACGGTTTTGGGCATATGCCCAAGTTCTAAAAGGATGCAATGATCACACTTTTTAGGGGGTGGATGTCCCGTAGGTGCAGCCAAAACATCTTCAAAATTGACCAAGTTGTTGCCGAACTTGATGAGGTATAATTTTAGGATGCTTTACCCCATTTTCTGGAGCAACAATTGCAACATGAGTCTTGTTTCTTCTTGGCAACCTTAGCCATTGCCAAGGCATTTATCGCTTTATTTTTTAAGCCTTAAAATTGTTATGACGCTATCTTCAACATGGAAGCTCATTGAATGCATAGCAAAATCCCATTGAATAAGATCTAATCTCATAAGACATTAAGCTTAGAAAACTATATCGTATCCTTGTAATAGCAATATAAATAAATCAGTCACTATAGGCACTTGTAGCCATAACTCCACATACTTACACTTGGGCTTGTCAACTTATCTCCAGAAACAACTATAACCTCTAGCTCACCTTGGGTTTTTGGTAGCAAACCCACCTTATGAGCTGTGTCAAAACTAATAAAATTGTGCGTACTCCCAGAGTCTAGAAGCACTGCAAGAGGATGATACTTAAGACTACCCTGCAGCCACATGGTCCTTGGCATCTTTAACCTAGCTATAGCATGTAGTGATATTTCCGAGACCTTGTCATCAACTGTTCTTTCAATCCCCGTTTTTACCTCTTTGTCAGCTTCTTCCCAACTTGCCCGAGTCATAAAAAGCTTTCTGCATACATGCCCAAGTCCATATTTATTATTGCAATGGAAGCATACTCATCTTTTTCACCTTTCAGTTAACTCCCTTGGTGTCATCTTCTTAATTGCTGGTGGCGGAACAGGATTCATTCTAGTTTGAGTAGTTGGTCGAACTCGAGAAGTTGGAGTGTTTCTCCTGTGTGCCATATCTCTTGCTTCATATAATCTTGCAAGTCCGATGGCTGATCAACTTGAGCATCCGTTCAAACAGGTTCTAGCAAGTCGCTAATGAAACAACCCACTTATCTAGATTGAAGAAGTGATCTTGCCTTGGCTAGCAGAGACACAAATTTAGTTTGATAATCACGAATCGACCTTCCCTGTTTCAATTTGGTTAGTTAGCCAACATAATCAATAAATTGATTAGGACCAAAATTCGTGTACAAACCATCTCCAAGTCTTTCCTTATTTACCTTTTATATAGGCTGGGCCATTGATCTTGGGTCAGCTTATGTGAAATATTCAGGATGTGTTTGTTTATAGATCCGATATTTTTATTTTTAATTAAATTTAAAAATATGTAATTAATTTTGAATTATTTTAAATTTTGAAAAAAATATGTGGTTAAGATTGAATATAAATTACATTGAAAAATATGCAGTACAAAAAATAGGATTTGAACAGAGCCTCAGTTTCTTCGTGTTCCTTCGAATTCAGGATTTTATTGCTCAACCAAACATAATAATAGTTATCCTAAACCCACTCTTTTTTTCTATTTTTCCTTTTAGCTCTACTTTTCTTTTCCTCCCATTATTCCTTTCCTCAAACCACACATGCACTATAATTTTTGCTTTTTAGCTTTGTAAAGGATGTGTGAAATGGTGAACGTAGGAACTAGTGGTTTACAAACTTTTGGCTACGACGAGAAGCAGAAAATGGGCATCAATCTTTGTAATCAACTATCAAATTTGAGGGATTAAGATAATTGCAAAAAATTAGTTATAAATTAGATCATATATAAAATCAACTATGGGGCTCAAATAAAATAAAAAAGATTAGTTTGGGAATATTAAAATGTTTGTAGAGTAAAAATTTCATCTTTAAAATTTAATTAAAAGCATATATACAAAATATTGTTCAGAGCATTTTTCTGGATGCATGTACTCCAACCTTTTATATATTAATAAAATGTTAAATATTTATAATTACTCCCTCTAACTTTAGTGGATCATTTTAAATATTAATTATACGTCAAAGATGTCTAATTACTCCCTCTAAGTTTAGTGGAATAAAGTTATTGATAAACATTTCTAAGTTTTCTAATCAAATCTAACCTAAAGATTAGTTGTCCATGAAAAAAATATATATTTATTTTTAACATGTTAAAATATACTTTATTCAAACCTTTAGTAATATTTTTAATAGAAAAAATTATATATACAGCTCATCTACATCTATGATAAATTATTATTTTATTGAATAATCATTTTTAATTCATTCAACGATTTTTTGTCTTTTCAAGTTTTACATAATTAATAGTATGAGATGACTCTATTTTTCGATCAATAGGAAAAGAAAGAATCGGAATTGATTGATATATGTCTTAAAACAAATGAAATTAAAATAAAAGATAAAACATAAATTCCGGATAAAATAAGCCCTCTCAAATATTTTTTGAAGTCATTTCTAATTCGAATTAAGAAATAATAAAATAATATCACTTTTGAATATCTCAGTTGATCAAAACTCGAAACAATTACCCATTTTCAGTGAATCCCCGTTAAAACTTTTTAGTAGAAGTGAATCTTAGGTTGTGTTTGTATGTGCTTTTAGAATTTTTGTTTTCAAAATCTTAAAAGAATGTATGATTGATTTTAAATTTTTTTAAATTTTGAAAAGTATATATGATTGATATTGACTTAAATATATTGTAAAATATGCATTTTCAAAAAACAAAATTCTGAAAATGTTAACAAATATATCTGGTCTTAAACGCTCATTATCCAACAATTATATTCATTACATAAGAGCCAAAAATTATATACAAAATTTAATATATATATAATGTATTACTTCGATATTATATACAGTACTTTAACGCAGCAGTACATCAGGAGACATAAAAGTTATAAAAATTTATCTAAAAATTGTAAATGGACATATATTTATATATTTGATAAATAGTTAACACATATATATATATATATATATATCATTTATCATTTTTTATATAGCTATTCGAAACTTTTATGTGAAAACCAGCATTTTTATATCAATTTTCCAACTTTTATATAAATATTTATGATTTTCATAGCCATTGATATACCGAAAGATTAAAGTACCATACCCAACTCCGTCAATTGAAGATTTTTATAGCAGAATATTTGGGATCGGTTAATTCATCGGTTTCAAAATCTCTAGTAAGCAATTTTTCTTTTTTAAATATTAAACTACTATTTAAAAAAAGAATTCAAAAAAAAAAGAAATTGAAGAAATAATAAAGAACAAATACTAAACCACACAAGGATGATAAAAATAACAAAAACAAGAAAAGGAAAAAAAACAGTGAAAATACCAATTTGGCCTACAGTAACAGCTCATATATTTGACTATCATTACGGGATATAAAACAAAACATTTTATCAATGATTGAGACGATTGAGTTCAAGAATAGGAGAGTAAATTGTGGGAAGAAGCAGCGCATTATTTGTGAGTGATTTCTACATACAAGTAGTATAAGTTTCTTTGAAAGCCATCTAGAGTCCTGCACACTATCAAACAAATTGAACCATGCAACTGGTGCTCACAGGCCACAAGTTCATGCTACAACCTTTTCTTCATGATCATGGCCTCTATTTACCTCAAAAGTCCTCTCCAGTCATGGCAGTCCCATAATGTGAAATAAGTCCTACAACTGATAGCATGAAACTCAAATAACAACAATGCGAAGCATTTGGCCTCCAATAGTCAACAGCAGCTGTTCCTGTCGTCTAAGAAAGTGAAAGACTAACCGATTACCATTATGGTCTCAGGAGACTTTCCTAAAACTAAGCCGTGCAACCAACATGGTAATAGCAGTAGTAATAAGAGTGGCAAATGAAGCATTACCCAGTTTAACACTTAGATGATCACCAATACTTCCTACTCACACTTGATAGAGCGGTAAATGTGACGAATGAATAACAATGAAGCACGGAAACCCACAGTCCCAAGCATGAGGAAAAAACCATAGCATATACACGCCATGTACCCGAAGAAAAATGAGGTTTGCATAAATCCTGACATATCTGATCGTGCATGGTAGTAGTACAAGCAGTATGCATATATGAACAAGCCAGTTGATCCACCACAAAGGAAAGACCTAGTTGCATAAAAAATACAGTAAGTTTTCACTACATTTAATTAGTAACTGATTCGCGGTATATTAGAAGAAAAAATAAAAAATAAAAATAAAAAACCTCAAAACATTTTCATAGCAATCCAATCTTATTAGGTAGAAAGATAATCAGACTCTGTAGGTTATAATCTGCTACCCGATGCACTTAAGAAATTATCCAACTAAATAGAATAATTCTAAGTAAATTATTTTCCTAAAGCCTAATAAGAACTGTGTTCTGGTTATATTTAAGACCAAAACTACACAACCAAGCCTTACAGGACATACATTCCAGTAGAGCTAGAACTCCAGAAGTGTGTCAACAGAAGCTTCTCCGTAACAATACTATCATAATCAACACTACGCTTTACTTTCGATCTAAAAATCCCAAGTGATTTAAATGTTATAAAACATTAAAGCGTGAAAAGAACATTTATAGCCTTAGCAATACTAATTCCACCTAGAAAACTTCCATACACAAGAAACTATTGAACCACTTAAGAATTTGTGACTAGCGATTAGATGCGTAACTCAAGTAATCAGACAATCAGTACAGAAACATGTGAGAAAAAGTATCACGAGGCAAAAGCAAGCTCTACATGTTTGAGATATCAAGTGCAGACCATGGTACAAGATAAAAAGAATATATGCAAATACACTTGTATACATTAAAATATTATAAACTAAACATACCTCCACCACCACTCGTGGTCTTCTGCAGCTAGCTGAAAATATGTCAATGCCACAGTAATAAAGGCAGTCACTATCAAAAGAATGATGAACACTATAAACAGGATGCTGTATATGGTGTAAATCCTGTGACCCCACACACTAGCAAATATGTAGTAAAGCTCAATGTAGATTGCACTGAATGGTAAAAATCCTGCCATAGCCATCTGAGGAACAGTTTTACGGTACCAAGACAATGGTGGAATATCTCTAGGATATTTTGTGGTTCGACAAGGAGCTTGAAACTCAGCTTTGCGATTCTTCCCGGCAATACCACCCACTACCAATAAAGGTGATGTTACTAGAGTCCATATCAGAAAAATCACCATTATTGTTCCAAAGGGCAATGCTGCAGTGGCATTGTATGCAATTGCAACAGTATTAAGAAAGCAAAATGTGAGAAAAAGTGGTCCACAAAACAGGCTTCCGGTCAATAACAAGTTTCTCACCTGTCAAGCCAATATCAACAAGTTGTCAAGTTCAGAAAATCATTTTATGATATACTTTACACTTAATTTGTTAACAAAGTCAGCGCTAGGACAAGGAATTATTCTACATTTTCCTAACAGTGTATGAGTATCAAGGGGCAATGTACAACCATGCAAAATTCCAGTGAGGCAGAGTTAGAAACAAAATTATGAAATTTAACTTCATTATTAGAGGATGCTGTAATATTTTATTTCATATGATGTAAAAAGAATATGATATGACTCCTAGATGCGAAGCTTTGCTCAAGCCAAGTTCCATATCCACCAGCCAGTAGTATTTTTCAGAGAAACAATAGGTTCTGTCCACCACCACCACCGGAAGGTAAGCATCAGTTTTAATTTTGACATGATAATAATATGCTCCCTTTGCATTGAGATTTTTTTGACAAAATATGACATCTTTCAACAGATCTTATTTCTCCTGCACAGAGATGGAATAACATGATAAAGCCAAAGATATCACTTCCTTGCTTAAGATTTTTCCATTTCCTTCTCCCAACTAAAATAAATCTTAAAAAGCATCATGTTTGAAAGCTCATGAAACATTTATACATGAAAATCGGGCCTCAACAGATTAAAAATATATAAATTTGAGTTATACACAGTACATATAACGTATAGAAAAACAAATAACTTTACTTATTTAGTTAAGATTCTAAAGATTTAATGCAATCATAATTGAAGACAGGCACCAATAATGAAGTCCAAACGCCCCGGAAGTTGGAGAAAAGAAACAATGATTTAGTAATTTATACAATGAAGCAACATAACGAGAGAATTGGCAATAAAATACCCAATTTGTTCCTTCTAGGTGGCAATAGAAAGAGGCCGCGGTATAGCCTGCAATCCCTGATGTAAGTGCATATATGACAACCAGTGCGGTGAATAGAGCCCCTCGGTTATAAGGATAAAAGACGCCAACAAGAGAAAGCATGAAAATAAAGATTGCCCTGAACATATGCACATAAACAAAAAATCAGATTAGTTAAAGAAACATAAGACAGAAATAAATTGAGCAAACCACTTTGAACAGATCCAACCCAACTGAATACTTACAGTGCAATTAGCTGGGTGCCAGAACCAACAGCTGCTGCAAGCAGAGACTTGTACTTAGGATATCTGAAAACATCACCATGAATGTACTTCCATCCAGTTTCTTCTTGGTCATCTGCCTCCTCATCATGAGCATATCTATGACAAAGAAAGCACAGACATAAACACCTGAACAAAGGAATTTAATTACATACAAAATAAAGGCTTCTTACTTGACAAAATCATTTTTCAAAACTCTCATGAGAATGGTAGCAAGGAAACCAGTTAAAAGGAGAACAGTAACACAGGAATTAATAATGGAGAACCAATGAATTTCCAGGTGATGTGGCAGCGAAGAAGAGTGCGAATACTTCTCCATTCTCTTCTCAAAAGGGGTATCAGTTTCCTTCCATCTAGCACTATATATGAAATCCACATCAATTTCCTTGTCCTCACTCAAATCCACAACAGCATTTGGCTCAGATCGAAGACTGATCTCAATAACACGATCCTTATTGTACAGGATTTCAAACTGAAGATGCTTGAAGAGGTAAAATCTATAGTGGGTAGGGTCAGATTTGCCTGCCTTGTCAATTTTACCCAAGAAACCCCAAATGGGCAAGTCATCATAATACATTTGAAAGTAGTAGTCCTTTGAAACAGCATCTCTGAACTTTGCAACTTCTTCTTTAGTAAGATGCTTTTTGCAAGCAAGTTCAGCGTCTTTGTCATTAAGAAATTCGAGCTTGTATGGAGCACTCACTAAGCGGTCACCATTCAAAACCTCGCCAAGAGCTTCCTTTTTATACCTCACAGGAGCTGGCATTTAAATGCAACATAAACTCACTTGCTGAGTACAGTAAAAACTACACAAATCCAATTCCAAAATCAAATCAAACAAACATCTTTTGCCAATGCCAAGATAGAAACACAAACCTGATGAACAGAAGGGCAAATCAAAATAGCGGTACGTTTCACTGTCAAAGTTTTACAAACATACCCACATCAGCAAACTCACTTAACAGATCCAAAATAAGCTCACATTATAAATAGTAAAAAGAGTACCTGGGATTGTGAAAAGGCCCAACCTTGTTGACGTAGAGAGGAACATCAAAGCCGACTTTGTAACGATGATCATAGGCGTCTGATCTAACAAGGCTAATTGCAGAGCAGAGAATCAGAATGGCAAGTAAAGATGCCATTTCTTTTCATTCAATCCAGTTTTTTATGATGATTGAAATACAAGTTGACTACTTAACCAGGAGATGAAGTGAAAAACACTCGTCATAACTCATCACAGGTGGCATATAATTATGAAGGATAATGACTCCACACTGTCACATCTTGTTTATTTTTAATTGTTCCATTCAACCCCCCGGATCTCGATTCGCTCACACTTCCAACCCTTCAACCACGCCTCATATTTTAAAATTATAACACCGGAGAATTTCTTGACAACCCCTCATCTTTGGTTGACGTCTCAAGGTAGTGAATTTCCTCACAACTTATATCAAGCCAGGCCGAGCATGTTTTTTACATCGGAACCCAATTTGAAGTTGCAAAATTTTGCAAGCCAAAATGATTTTGGCCTCTAGAAGAAGAAAAGGAAGGTGGTTCTAGTTAAAAAACGAGCCTTAACACAAGCATTATTATAACTTTTCGGCATTGATGACAAACTTCTGCTTCCTTCTACCCGAGAAGCAATTCAATAAAGATTTATTATTATTGTTATTATAATTTCTTTGTATTCACATGGGGTCTTTGTCTCTTTCAACTACTACACAAACGATTGTTAACGCAAGCATTATTATTCTCTATCGAGACTTTCTCTGTCAATAGACTTGTAATTAATTAATAAATTAAAGTCTATTTGATATCATGAGAAATAAAACCAAAATCCATAAAAGGTGGAAGGAAACGTATTCTGGACTCTATTTATTTTGGATTTTGCCTTAGAAACAAAGTTTAATTGGATAGCATCACATATTCTCGATAATGTGCAACTTCACTATTTGTTATTTAATTCTATTTTGTTTATCATATCATGTAATGTTGATATGCTTTTGGTGCGGTAATTCTATCTTGATATTTTTAGTGTTCCATAATTTGTATAGTTTGACTAAAATATGGTTAGCTGAATATTTTATAGTTTTAATATCGTGAGTATGTATTTGTATAAATAGTCTTCTTTCAATTTTTTTATAAGAATTGAAAAGTACATCAAGGGTTACAATTTGATGATCTAGAGCATAATATTCATTAAGTGGCCATAATGACATGAGTTAAACCTTTGTGTAAGTATAATCTGTACAGGCATAAGTTACATGAGTAAAATATGTGTGTTGCAATATTTCGATTGTTTAATGCTTTAATTTTTCTTGTTAACATGCATGCATATAATAATTTAATTTAATATTTCGATTGTTTAATGCTTTAGGTTTCCTTCTTAACATGCATACATGTAATAATTTTATTTGATTTTTTCATTATTTCTAATTCTCAAATGAGGGGCAAGAAGTTGATCGAGAGGTATCTCTAACTCTTATCATAAAATCACGTGACTGAATTTATAGATTTTTGATAAAAAGAATAATCTTTTCCTTTGAGAATAGTGTAAAAATAGAAAGTGTCCAATAGGAATACAAAAATATGACTGAATTAATTCTTATAAAAGTTGTAAATAAAAAAAATAAAAATTATAAATAAATATATAAAACTTGTAAATAGTTTTAAAAACCTGTATATATCCATTTACAACTTTTATATTTAAAACAATTTTTTTTATTTGTTTACAATTTTGATATATTCATTTATAACTTCTATACAATGGGATGCATCCATACACTTGATGTACCACAACATGACCCTAAAACTAAATGTTGATGAAAAAACTAATAACATCAACAAATTTGTTGATTACAATAGTAAAAATGGGTTTTTCCCATATTAGGCCAATAACTATAACAATTTGAAAATCTCATAAAGACTTCTTTTAGAAATAGAGAAAAAAAAAACTTAAATTTCCTAGGATTTTTTTGTTTGATTAAACAAAATAATAATGTATTTTTAATTGTTTAAAAGCATTGAATGATTTACTCATTATACTATTGAAATAATATATTGAGAAGGAATAATACTTCTTTTACAGAAAAAAATTATATAAATTCAACACACAAACTAATGTATCTTTATTTAATTGAAGAAGTAAATTTCAAAGACCAATTATATTAATTAAGATGGATGATAGAACAATCATCTATTCAAACTATCGTCAATTACTAATGTATTTTTGCTTTGACTTTGAAGATATATTAACACATAAATTTTTTTATTAATGAATGATTTAAATATATATTTATTCTTTTTCTTCATTGATATGTTTTTTACATCTATCACTCACACAATCATTTAGAAAACAAAAAAAAAATGTTGATAATAACCCCCAAACTTATATAAACAAATTTGTATAAATATTTTATAAATGTAATAGAAACATATTGACGCATAGAAAATTCAAATTTTAAGCGCGATGCCTTTTTTATTATAAGAACCAAATATTAATTACAACAAAGTAAAAGTAACAAATTATATATAATACAACTACTAGTAAATCTCCTTATAAATAATAATACACTTATAACTTATTTATAATTAACTTTCTTTACAACTTAAACTGACAAAATCTTAATAAAAATATAATTATCATATAATTTATTATAAATTCTCTTATTCGTTTGTGTTTTTTCCGTTTTCAATAAATTTTCTCAATTCAACTTTACGAGAGATTAACTGTAGAATTTAATTGTAAGTGTTTACTCATCCTCTCACTAAAGCCACATTAATTAGTTACAAAACTCCAATTATGAAATGCTTAAATGTGGATAGGCTTGGTACCGGGACGGGGTGGGTACAAGGCGACGGGTATCCAACCCCGTCCCGTCTCTTCTTTTTCTGCCCCGCCCCGCCCCATTGCCCCGTTACAGGGCAGGACGGGGCAGAAAAAAAAAACCAGATCCATTACAGGGCGGGGCGGTGCAGAAAAAAAATAACCAGATCTATACCCGCCCCGCCCCATAAAATTTTATTTACACCCCATAATATTTATATTTTTCAATCTCATCACCCACAATATTTCTTTTAAATCCATCCATAATTTCATATAATATCATCAACATGCTTACGTCACGACCAAAAATCTAAAAAAAAAAATAAAAAACAAATATATTCTAAAAGTTCCTATATTTTTAAATTTAACAAAATAACCCCCTGAAATTATCTCTAAGTCCTATATTTTGAATTTTTTTCATTTATACCCTTAACTGTGAGAGACGGGACGGATCCAACTGATCTAGAGGCAAGATCCGATCCCGAACCTACCCCGACGAGACAGACTCTATACAGTCCTGTACCCACCTTTTACAGTGATCTGAGACGGGTCTAAACCCGCCCCATTAGACCAGGTCCGACCGGATCAGTGATGGGGCCGGGCAAATGCCCAAGCCTAAATGTGGATAAGCATTCACTAATTAGGCCCACACACACCCACATAAATAGAAGCCATTGGCTAGAATCCCTAAGCTCATTGATACATGCTTCTCGTTATGATCATTCTTTAAACCTTTTCAATTTTCCATAAATCACACTTGTAAAATTAAATTTAAAAATTAAATTTAAAAATTAAAAAAAAAAAAAAACGAACGAACGTAACGACCAAACTAACAAAACAAAACAAATAGAAATTTCAAGTTTCAATTATGGTTTGCCAACTGCTGCTCCCTTGACCACTGTAACAGGACATGAAGCATTTGTTACCACATGATTGCTCACACTCCCAAGCAAAATCCTGTGAAATTCACCAAGGTAAAGTAAGTACTAACTATCTAGTTGTTGTAAGACAGATTTTTTATTAATTCCTTAAATGATCAATTAGAGTACGTGAAAAAAAAACCTAGTTTCTAATTTTCCTTCTCAAATTATATATAACGTGGGTGCAACCTTCGATATATATATATATATATATCCCTTATAACAATAATGCATTAATTATTTTCATACATAAAAATGATCTAAATTTATCAATTAATAAGTTGAAATTGAAAATACTATAACTAAAATTCCCGATATATATTGTATTACGATTAATTTTTATCCTTATTGAATTAGAGAAGTAAAAATTCATAATAAATTAATAAAAACTCAAACTCAATTAATACAGATTTTGTTTTAATTCATCTAAAAAAAAAAAAGATCCTCCTTTATATTGCGCGTGTTTGTGAGTTTCTTGTACAAAACTATATTCCTTAAGATCATTTAACATTTGGTAGTAGTTAATGACTAGAGTAAATTAATCGACTTAATTATAGACTTAAGTATAAAATTATATCTTACGACAGCAAGTTAGGCTAGGCATATGCAGGTCAAATAATAGCTGAAGTAATAATTAATGTATAAACTAAAAAAAAAAAGCAAGCCAGGGTAACTATGCAAGTAAAGTAGCGCTTGAATTTTAATTAAGCTGCAAAATCAGAGACAAAAACTAATTTACCTTTTGAGACCACCAAGACCCCTGCTTCCAACAACAAGCGCGTCAAGCTTGAGATCTTCAACAGCATCACACAGCTTCTCTCTGGGATCCCCCCAGTAAACCTTTGCCACCACCTTTGCCTGCTTCAAGAGAATAGCAACACAAGCATGCATATATAGCATATACATATAAAATCATTCAGGAAATTGAAATTAACATCTTCTTCGTTTATATATGTACAACAATAATATATATATTACCCCTTTGGTCCTTGACAAAGTATCAAGAATATCGAGAACCTCCGCATCACAGGTAAGGCCATATAGCTTTGAAAAATTAAGCTCTCTGAATTCTTCTAGGGGAACTAGAGCTATACATAAAGGAAGAATAAAATTAGTAGATTTATATTACTAACAGAATGCATATGCATGGCAAGCATTGAAGATGTATATACTTACGTGATCCTGTGTCCTCGAAAAGCTGCTTCATGGTATGATCAGCCTTTGATGGCTGAACATGGATTAAAATGACACAATCTCCAGCATCAACCAGATTATCAGCCGCCCATCGAAGGGCTGTTTTGCTGTTTGGAGAGTTGTCCATGCCGATACCAATTGTATGTGCCTTCGCCATCTCTCTCTTGATCGACTTGTTCGGAGATATATGTGTAATGTGTTATTAGTTTATCAACTCTATATAGCTAGCTTGGTTTGAGAGTAGTCTATGTATATATATTATTAAGTTACATATATGTTTGGCCGTGGATTCTATAAGGTTAAGTGAAGGAGGTTCATGAAGGTACTAGACTAGCGCTCTATTCCAGTACCGGAAGCTCTAAAATATCATTGCTTTATTCCTTGACGATAAGATTTCTCATTCTAGAAAGAGAAAATGGGTGGAATTTAGTATAAAGGTGACAGTGTGCTAGTTGTCGTTTGGTAAAGAGTATTATATCTAACAAATAATTGCAGTTATTTTATCACTTTCTAGAAAGTTTCTTTGTGACAAATAGGCATGAGTTAATCGATTAAATGATTAGAAGCGCATTTCGCGTGGCTGTGCACCGATTGAAGCTGATTCTTCGAGAACTACGACTATTTTAGCATTTAGTAAACTCGTTGTAGCATTTAGTAAAGTTTTTTAAGACTAATTTTTTAAGAAACTACTGCTACAGAATTTACTTTTGTATCATATTTCAAAAGTAGGAAGGAGTAGACTTTGAAAAGCTGATATTTAAATTGATTAAAATACTACAATTATTTCTAAAAAATAATACAAATCCAATACCCTTAAATATTAAATTCTGAAAATTAATTAATTAATTAGTTAACAAATGTTAAAATTAATTATTTCTGAAAAGTAATTTTTTGGAAAATTCAAAAAGTTACCGAAGGTTCTGCATCTGCTGTCTGGCTGCTGACATCTCCTGTTCGCCGGATGACAGAACTTTAAGTGCTCGATCTGGTTGATTTTAGACATAGATGATGGAACCAACAACGGATCCATGTTGAGTGGTTAGCGATAAGTCTTCTCAGGGTGTGGTGTTGCCTCACGCGTCATTGGACGCTGGCTGGCAACGACACCTTCGATGACTATGTTGAATTTTTTATTTTAATTATTTTAATATTATAATATCAAATTAACTTAAATATTAATAATTATAAATTGATTTACAAAATTACGGGTTAATATCACATATGAACCCTAGGTTTTGACAAAATTTTAATCATATGGGACATTTAGTTTTAAGAAATCATCATTTGAGTCCTTAAACTCAAATCGTGTGAGAAATGTTTATTGGTGGAAGGGCAAATATGTCATTATGTTATACACAGTCAGCATAAAACCAAATCTAAATATGTATATATAATTTTTTCTTTTTTCTTTTTTTTTTTTAAATTTTTGTTGTTGAACCAACTCTAGATTAACACTGCCATGCCTGAAGACTGGAAGGTGAGGCACCTGATCATCTTTTGTGGATTTTGGCATTTTTTGTTGATCGGGTGATTGCGCAGTCTTTGTATTTCACATCAATGGAATGGGAAATCAAACAGTTTAACATTAATTATTTTTGTTGTTGTGAAGGAGATGATATCTTTATAAAGAACGGTTGGCTGGTGGACATGGTGGTCTCCGTAGTCAAGGCGGAGGTTGTGGATAAATAATTATTTAATTAGTATTTAGATTTTGATATATAATTTTAGTTGTTAATAAAAATCGGTCACATGCGCGTTATACGCTGTTAATTAGTTGGGTTTAAAAGGTCAATTTTAGTGTTATACCAGAGAATAACCATGGTTGACTAAGATTCTGTAAGCCAAGGGCCTAGATGTGATTTCTTGGAAACTCAATGAATAAGCAAAAAAGTCCTATCTGAGAGATATTTGCCAAAATCCAACAGTAGTTTACGGTATTAACCCATGACATTATGTATATTTTAGTATTTTTACTAAAAATTAGATTTAAAAAAGCAAGTTTACCAAACGCACGCATAATTTTCCTCAACAATTTTCTATAGCACATCTACCTCAAACAAACCCTAAAGTGAGCTTAAAAGAGAATTTTGGTCCTATTTTCGAGGCTATTTACACAACTCTCTACATCTTTTATTCTAGAAATATAAGGATGATATCAATAATCATTTTAAAAGTTTAATTACAAATATAATTAATTAATATTTTAGATGGCAAGTTAACATCATCCATTGTAAAGACAAAAGTACCCATCCTTGGCTTAGTGACCACCTTCAACGTGGTGACTATGAGCATAGCTTCCATTTCACTTGGAGCATTTGCAACCTCGGTATTGCTTTTTAAGTTCCTTCCAGAGATATAGGGGCAAAACATATCAAATAACAAAGACAAGTCTCTAAGAAATGACGAAGTCACTACCTGGATAATTAACTGCGAAAATTTGAGTGACGACAATCGCTCATTTGCTTTTTAACCTAACTACCTTCACCCTTTTAGAGTTAGATTTATGAGGTTAGATAAGGGCTTCGTCTGCCCAGATATTAATTAATCTGGCCTCGACTATGGCCTATTAATTTTCGTTTTTGTAAGTCATCGATCAATACTATTCATCTTAATCCTAAGTCCATTTTTTACACAACCAAATTTTATCTTTATTATTTCATGTGGGGTTTTGACAATTTATAAGCATCTATAGCAAGAGAGAGGAGAATGGAGATACGTTTATCCTTCAAACATCAAGGATTTAGGGTGGATTATAACAATTGTAAAATAAAGCATAATATAAATAACATGAAATAAGGGATGTAATGTAAAGGCATAAAGGAAAATCTAAACTACCACTTCAAATCACGCAAGCAAAATAAAATGACTAAGCATAAAGTAAGGCAACAAACTAAACAACTTAACTAAAGAAGTAAGGAATAAAAAATAGGAAATAAATCTAAACTAGCAAGTTAAACTAACAACCTAAAATAACTAAAGCATTAGAAGAAATGACTTATGGAAACAGGCACTTTCCTTTGGGTGGTTCCCTCTAAGTAGCTTAGAAGCTACAAGTGGTGGGATTCTATCCATCCAACAAGCCTCAATTCACCACATATAAACGTTGACAATGAATTAGTAAACTTAAATGCAAGTAAACAACATAAGTGACATAAATAAAAGTAAAAGATATATCAACAATAAATCAAGCCAAATAAATGAATTAAAGGATGACTTGATACAATATATAAAGAGAAGAAAATAAAAAGGAGATTACAAGACATGAAATAAATAAATAACAATTACATAATAATCATAAAGGCACCGTTAAGTGAAGGAATGCATTAAAACGTGATTAAACAATAACTGTGAACAATGAAGGCAAATAATGAAATGAAAAATAAAAGGTACGGAATAAAAAGTGGTCATCACATAAGTGCTTCTCATTTAATTCACCAAGATGGTGATTTTTTTGAATCTCCATGAACTTATCAAACCTAAAATGAAACAAAAGAAAGAAGGTGGTAGAAGTAACATAACATAAGTAATGAAAAAATATACATGAACAACGTAAAGTAAAGAACAAGCATGGCAAATAAAGTAAATAATCAAGAGAAGAACAGACATAAGATAATGATAAGAAGGATCATCCTAGGAGTATTTTTTGCTAGATTCACAAAGAGGGTGATCATTTGCAAGTTTCATTACACTCCTCAAATCCAAAAGGTGAGATCATGAAATAATATGATTCAATCAAATATGAAACAAAGTAAAAGGACATAAATTAATCACAAAGTAACACAAGCAACATAGGCAAAAATGAGCAAATAAAGGCGAAACAAAATAATAGTGCACATATAAACATAAACTAACCTAATAAAGTGACAGAAGAGGAAACAAAGATGAGATGAAGGGAAGAAGGAGGTGGCGGGTTGGAGGAAGAAGAGAAGGGGAAGAAGGGAGATATCACATGTATCCATATAAACAATGCATGGCATAAACATAAATCAAAAGGAAATGAGCACCAAATAAAATAAATAATGCATAGATTGAACAAAAGGGTTCTTCCACGGATGTTTCCCACTTGATATATGAAGATGACAATCAATTGCATGTGGGTCTCTATTACACCCATCAAACCCATGAAAAAAAAAAATGAAATGAAATGAAATGAATGGAGAACGAGAGAATGGCATCATATGAACATAAAGGAAAATGAACACGTAGATTATAAATAAATGAAATAATAAACTAAAGAAAAAAAGAAAGAGAAGAAGAAGAAGAAGAATGGCATAGATAAATAGCATCAATGAAAAGGCATAAAAATAAAAGACATAATAATTAAAACATAATTAAAACTAAACATAGCTAAAGAACAATTAAATAAAAAATCATAATTAACTATGGGAGTTTTTAAGAGAGGGATGTCTATAGGAGAGACATCCTCGCTTTAACTCTCGATCCTCAAAAATGGCATATTTTCATTATGAAATATTGGTGTAATCTTCAATAAAACAAGTTGGCTTATAGCGCAAAATCATCGATAGAAGCTAGCGAAACAAGTTGTCTCATAACACAAAATCATAGATAGATCACAGCAACCAAAAGATTAAATTAACTGTTCTGAGATGTTGATAGAAACTGAAAGGATCTAACTATAGCACGCACTAACATCTTAATTAATAAGTTGCACACATGCACTCGTACAATAATAATAATAATAATAATTCATAAATAGAAGTTGCAGATGAGATTGAGCTCTAACAAACACCGTTCATCTTCTTCTTCTCCAAGACAAACTTCTTCCAAAAGGTGGTGATTTCCCTCTGCGTCTCTAGATCACTTTTCTTGGTAGCCAAAGTCGTCTGAGGCTTTCCATTCTCTTCAAACTTGGCTTTGACCTTTGCTGGCAAGGTATCAAGCTCATGCAAGACCTTCTCAATGTCAATGACTAGACGCTCAGCCAGTGTGCGAGAGAAGTCTTCTCTTATGACAACACGGAGCACCGTTACATGCTGTGCATCAGGAGGCATGGTATATGCAGGAACTATCCACCCAAATCGTCGCAACATTTCTGAAACTTCAAATTCATCGTGGCAGCTGTTGTCTTTCAGAGAAAAGGCTACTAGAGGCACCCCATTGTCCTTTGAGATTATGTTGAAGCTGCCTGTCTTCTCCAGTCCTTCTTTAAGTACTAACATGTTTTCTCTACAATTTTCCATGATATTCCTGTATCCCTGATACAGAACATCCATCCAGAAACTTCAAAATTCTATCCATCCAAAAGGTCAATAGACTAGACTCACTACATTTTATATCTCTACTTAATTACCTCATAACCCAATCGGATGAGTTGGTAGTATTGAGCAATAACTTGACTTGAACCTGGATCAACCAAAAAACTTAGCTTAATTAATATAAACCATGCATTATTATTTTCCGTTATTGAAATCACAGAAGGTTTAATTTAACTTTATATGCATGTATGATAATAGGTAAATATATGAATAATGTTGTACTTATGAAACTTTTATACATGCGTTGATTGATGTGTGTGTGCGTGCTTGTGTGTGTAGATATATATATATATATATATATATATCTTTTATACAAACTTTTGTAAAAGATTAAGAAAAAAAATCCAATTTATAAAATAAATATTGGAAGAGGGTGTACCAATTACCAAAGAATCAACTTATCTTATGAGAAATAATGATGTGTCAATAAATAATTAACTAATTCGCATGCATGCTTCAATTTGTATACAAAGATTATAAATATATATAACATATAGCTCTGTGCATATATCCACCTTTTGAGAAGTTAAGAGTGAAGGTAGGTTGATCAGCTCCAAGGTAGTTGATATGGAAGATGAGATCTTCGGGCAAGTCGTCTTTGCTCCTCCAAATGACCCAGCCAATCCCAGCGTAAACAAGCCCATACTTGTGGCCACTCACATTAATGCTCTTCACCAAAGGTAAGCGAAAATCCCACTCGAGCTCTGGGTAAAGGAATGGTGCGATGAAGCCACCGCTTGCAGCATCAACATGGATTGGAGTGTACCATCTAGAAATTAAATTAATTATGAAAGAAATAAGTTAATTAATTAATTTATATTAACTGTAATTAAGATATATAGATATATATATATATATATATATACACACACACATTAACAGACTTGATTATAATGAGGGTATGGTTGTTAATCATAAATATACCCAGTTTGTTTGTTCTTCTCAGTCAAGAGATCATTCAAACGCTTAACATCTTCAAATTCTCCATTGAGAGTGGAACCAAGAATAGCAGCAACACAAATAGTGTTCTCGTCCACCATCTCTACTGCTTTCTCAGGGTCCATCACATAGTATCCATCCCTTAGCTTCACCTCTTTCAGTTCCACCTCGAAATACCTCGCAAATTTTTCCCAGCATACCTTCATATATTTAAGAAAATTGTAGTACTAATTAATTGCTCGGATAATTCTTAATGCATAAATTCAAAATATGAAATCATATTCTAAAACTAATTAATTAATTTCTCTCAGTTAAGATTTAAACGTGATAACTGCACGTAACATAAAAGTTTGAGATATATTATATATAATAATGAGAGGAAATAAATAAAACACATGCGGTACTTACTTGTACGTTGGCTCCAGTAACAATATTAGGCTTATCGTAAGGTTTGCCCTCAGCTTTGCGTTTGTTCTGCCACTTCCTCTTGAAAGCTAA
The DNA here is from genome assembly GCA_013180625.2 of Boswellia sacra. Taxonomy (NCBI): domain Eukaryota; kingdom Viridiplantae; phylum Streptophyta; class Magnoliopsida; order Sapindales; family Burseraceae; genus Boswellia; species Boswellia sacra. The sequence continues at coordinate 23,596 of SNVD02013835.1, forward strand.
GCCAGCCAACATTATAGCCTCCGATGATCCCACTGTCCCCACCCCAACTGCTGCCTCTGAGTCTCCCAGTGGTGCGTTAAATAGGTGAGCTATCATGTTCACGCACCGATTCTATTTCATCCATTTATCAAGCACAATTTAACCAATGTATTACTTTTCGTTTCTCCAAAATGTAATATGATATATATTTTCATCCTTATCAATGCTTTTAGATTTAAAAATAAATAATATTATATTTATATAGATGAGATACTTTAACCCAAATTTTTTACTTAAAGTTTTTAACTATTCATTTCATGGAATCTAATAAAACCAATTCATCCAATCCAATGCATGTAACTTAGGATAATACAATATATAACTTGATGCCGGGTTATCACATTATGTACTAAAATTTTTTCATTTATTTTTAATTTTTGTCCACCTAATAATATTCTTGTATATTACACTGTATAAGTTAAGTTTATGAATTGGTTGTAGACAATATATTACTCTTTAAAAAATGTTTATATTTTTAATGAAAAAATTTTGTTAACAAATGTCACACAAATCATAGGAAATGAAGAGAAAATACATACACTCCAAATCTTTTATTACAATAGATAATTTCATTAAAAATTTAAGGGGCTTTTTTTTCTAAAATTTAGAAAATATAATTTCATCAAAAATTTAAGGGACTTTTTTTTGTCTGAATTTGAATGGGTTTGAATTAAATTAAAGTCTAAATAGGTTTAGATATATAAATCGACATGATATACTATTATTACATTTGTAAGTCATTATTTTGACAAAATTAATACTAAATTATTAAAATATTAAATATTTTATTATTTTTTATAGATTATTGAAAATAATTAAATTGTATTATAATTTATTTAAATATGTATTTGTTTTATAAAAATCACAAGAAAGAGGTCATAAATGAATTTAATAGGAGTATTTTAGAGAATTAAAGATGACATAAACCATTTAAATACTTATATTCAGATAAATGCATTTAGCTTTTTCTATTAAGATGAAATTGATTAAGAATAAGGTTTAAGCCCAAAAGAAAAATATCATATCAGCCATCATATCAGTCGTTAAAGCTGCCGACATAATTTTGAATTGTCCAGAAAAATATTTTTAAATAAATTAAATTTTATAATTTATGAAATAACTAATTAATTAATTAACTTTATATTTTTAATATTTAAGGATATTTTTAGATTTTAATTATCTTATAGGGATAGTTTTGATATTTTAGTCCATTCAGATTTTAGCTTTTCAAAATTTAATTTTTAAAAGTTACTTCCCATCTGCTTTTGTAATCTAATATAAAAATAAATTATTCAGACAGCTACTTCTTATAAAATCAATTTTTAAAATATTTACTAAATACTAAAATAATTGTGGCTAATAATAGAATCCAAAAGTTACTGTCAACAACGAGACTAAACGCAATCTTAATACTTAAGAGAGCCCATTATAAAACTTTCAAGGTGGAGGTGGAGCGGGGCTACGGACATGCCCATCGCCTCAAGAAACGACCATCGTTTTCATCGGTTGGTTGTTGGAAAATAATACTAATAAAGAATAAAATATTAGTGTTTAACAGAAATTAAACAATAAAAACGTTAAAATGAAAATAGCAATGTTTTGGATACCATGAAAGGGATTGGTTTCCTACGTGAGAAGAAGGTCAAAATGTGCGTTTATGAACATTAAAATATGCACGAGCATATGGCCCACATTTACTTTAGTGATTGAGTTGAATTGGGCCCTGCTCTGCCCTTGCTTGCATTGCAGGGAGTGAGTGAGAGTGGGTGAAGATTGCAAATCAACAAGAAGTTAATGACCACAAATTGCCGCGCAAGATGGCAGGCACTCCTAACATGATGCCGCTAAATGCTCAACACCCAAGAACAGAACTCACACTTTATCTTTATTTTAATTTTGATTTAGTGAAGCAGAGAAAAGTCTACATCTACTCACCTAGCTAGTATATAATGGATTTGGACCTTTCCTTGAATGACAGGTCGAGTTGCTTATCATTTATTCATTATTTAATTTCAGCCAGATCTAGGTAACGTGCATTACAACTCCTAAGATATACCTATTTTAATTGGCTACTAAGGAATATGCATATATTTTTTTAAAATGCAAGTACAACCTTCTCTCGAATTTATTCAACTTTTATAAAAATAGGATATGTTACCGATGTGACAGAATCTTTGGATTTGAAATCTAATTAATTACAACTTTGGTTTTTCAGAACAAAAAGCCCTAGAGAAAACATCCAATCAATATCGTTGCCAAATATTTCTAATGGTTTGAAGAATGATGCTTTATTTGCGAAATTTTTATTGATATTTTTATAAAGTGATAAAATAAATATAAGACTAAAAGATAGTAACAATTCCATAAAAATATCGTAACAAGATCGTAGTAGCAAGGTTATCTTATTAAAGCTAAGCAACAGTCAGCCAATAAGCTGCACTCACGTGGAAGAATCAAGAGTCAAGGCTAGTAGTCCATGTTAATGAATGGAGACATCAATCCTTACCTTTAATGCACAATTGGGCAATATTTTCAATTACGGTCAAAGTTTTAATTAATTAACCTTTTTTAGAGTTCGAGCTAATTACTTAGATCTAGTTATTTCAAAAGATAATATTTGACCCTTATATTTAATATAATGTAATTTAGTAGTTTTAGATATAGTAATGTTTGCTTATGATAAAATCCAAGAATCAATAGATTAGTTTTAGAGGCTTTCGAGTGTAACTAAATTAATTAGTCAAAATCTAAAAAGGTTAATTTTCAAAGATTTTTTTTAACATCCAACAATATTTTTTTATTAAATTCTAATTAGGAGCACCTTAAAAAATATAAAAAATTACAAAAATGGATGCAAACTAAACAAACCAATACTAATCGATAAGGTTTTTAGTGCTTTCAAGCACTATAGACTAATAGGCCTCAAGCGCTAAAAATCAACAAACTAAGCTTTTGAACATCAGAGACAAATAGTACAAAAGACTATGTCGACTTCTGGCTTGTCATGCATGGATTATTTTTATTTGCGGAAAAGCTTTTATAATTTAGTCCAGTTTTTCAATATCAAGCAAGTGAATTTGCTAAAGCTTTGTCGTTAGTACTTTTTTTCAATTTAATAATACTCGTATGAGTTTTTTTTTTCTTTCTCTGCAATCATTCATGTAGGACCAATTTCCCAACTTGGAATAACCATAAGGTGGATGTTTAATAAAGGCATAGGCAAATTGCACTATGCAGCGTCGGCAACGCGTCTCACTAACTAAAAACCACATCTCACACGGTTTCGACAACCACACCATCATTTGAAATAATTCTGGTTATTTAATATTAGTCATTTCTAATTAATAATAAAGTATTTTTATCTATATGTTATAATTTTTAATATTTAAAATCTAATACTCCTGTTTGAAAAGTTTTATAGATTCTTCTTTTTGAAATTTTCGTATTTATGTTTTATAGAAATTAGCAAAGCAACCTTACATACATATGAAATAATAAAATATCATTTCCTATATTATTTATTTATATATATTGTAGCAAATAGTCAGATCATCTGAAATTTGACTTTTGATAAATATATATTTTAAATTAACATGGATCCGATCCAAAATTCTTTTGGAAAGTAAGGTGATTGGAAATAATTTTGGTTTGGTTGAAGTGATAAATGCATTAAAATTAAAAAAGATTAATAAGAAAAGAGAGCTTGCCTGTAACTCAGTGGTGACTGGGTACTCATCCATGTCAACGTAGTTCTTGTTAATGGCAGCCATCATGAGCTTATCGCACTCAGGTTCCATCCATGTTGTGACAAATGAAGCCAGGTTCAGCCTAGGGTTTCCATCCAGCATTAGCTCATCGTTGATGATCTGATACGCTGCCTCTTTTGGGATCGAGTTCTCCGGCATCTTGAACCTGCAGATCATCATCTCAGGAATGAAAATATCAAGCACAAGATAGATAGATAGATAGATATACCACATAATTTTATTTTTTACGTTTTAGAGTTGATCCGATGATATTCAATTTATACCTTGGAAGGGAAGTGCGCACATAGCGAGAAGCGAAGGTGGAGTGGACGGAGACATCAGACTCGGAAGCAGTCTTGGAGAGAACCATGTTGGCACTGGGACTAAGAGAGACTTCCTCTTAGTGGGAAAGGGATTAATAATATTGATGAGAAATTCAATATGCTGATTTGTGAGTACGCTGCAGCACATCAGAGGCTTATATATCTAATAAGTAAGCGAGTGGGCCAGCGCCAGATTAGCGTGTTGTCGAAAGCTAAAAGTATTCATCTTCTACTGGATCATTAATGTTTCTTTAATCTTTTTGTGCTCATGGAAACAACAAATCGATGATAACAAAATTTTGATCCAACTCCCAAACAAGTTGATGTTGATTTATCAAATGTTAGCTTAGGTCAAAATATCATTTCTTTTTTACGGACAGATTTAACTTTTGAATTCAAATTTACTGTAATTGGATTATTCCTTGTTTCGTAAGGATTGTTTTTCAAAAGTTTAGCGGACTAGTTAGATTAAAATAGGAGTTTTATTTGATTCGTAGATAATTTTTACTATTATTATTAAAATAGGTCATTTTCTTATTCAATTGCATTATAATCTTTTTATTAATAGGTGATTCAATTACTTTATCATTTTCACTAGAATAAAACAAAAAAATCCTTTAATTAATAAATATTAATTTATCGCTAAATCAATAACCTCTTTCATATAATAAATTTTCTTAGTCCCACTAGTATTAATTTAAATAGATTTTATTGTATTATTATTAGATTTTATCTAATAACCAATTTTAGTTTTATTGGATGAATAAGAATTTTGAAAAAGGTTATAATAATGCTGCAATAATCACTTGTCTTATGAAATTTGTTATTAAAATTGTTATAGATATAAAATTATTTGTGTGTTAATTTCTAAGTAAGTTTCTTTGCTTATAGGACTTTTGTGAGCTAAAAAATAAATTTCAATAAGAAAATACCAAAGATATACAAAACAAAAGGAATCTTAATCACTTGTAAATATTAAAATTCACCTGTAATTACATATGACTTATCTTAAAAGAGTTCATGCCATATAGGATCCTCACTTTTACATTAATAAATATAAAATAATCATCAAATAAAATTTTTTTGTCAATATATAAATCATATGGGCTTCTTCAAATAGCAAATTTTATATGTATTACTTATTATTTTAAGTTTAAGATAATGATTTGGATTTATTTTATATTTATAGCACTTTCCTTCCAATAAAAATGAAAATACCTTTAGGGCCCATTCCTAAATTTTTTAAAAGCAAAAATGTTTTATATTTATAAATCATAATTAGACAACTAATAAATGTACCGCTTTGACAGTCTGGCTTGTCTCGCTCTCTTTTATAAAAAAGTCCCTTGACAGCTTGACCTACTTCACGGCAAGTAATATTTTATCCAATATATGTCTATAAATTTAAATATGTTTTATTTAACTAATTAAATAATTTTATAAATAACTTCATGATATAAATTAATAGAAAATTTATTGAAAATTGATTAAAAAAACTGATATGAAACATATGCTATCCAGTCAAGTATAGATTCATTAAATTGATATTTTATATGTGCAATATTTATGTTTACAACCATATAAATAAATGGAATAAAACTTTATTTTTTTTAATATATTTGCAAAATACAGGGCCCATGCATTCAAATTCATAATTGGACAACTGTAGACCAACTTTGACAATTCACAACAGCCTTCCCGGAAATATTATTAATTAGATGAATTTTCATTAACTTCTTACGGTTCATTTTTAAAGATATAATTGAGCATAAAAATGATATTTCCAGACAGATTTTTCTCTAGTGACTGGGTCTTCTTTTGAATCAAGAGAAGGGAAAGGTAAAGGATCGAGTTGATACATTGCTATAGAGGGAATAGCTATTGATAGATGTTGGTTTGCATTTCTTTCCAGTGAGAGGGATAGGGATTTCAAAGAGTCAATACAACCCCAACGTTCAGGATTTGTTGTCTAAGTAGGGACAGTATATTTAACCTCAAAGTAAATTTGCCGCGTGGAGATGGAAATATTGAAGACTCTAGGGAAGATTCCTGTGATTTTGTCAAAATCTAAGGGAGCTTGTTGTCATTTGCCCCCTATTATTATGCAGTTAAAGACGGCCGGTAGAGGTGGTGGACTGGGACGTCGACAATGACTTGGACAGGTTATATTCATCTCCCTCGAAAGTCATTGCAAAACAATGGCGGTGATGGCTCTCTTGACATTCGAAAGTATTTCGCCAGAGGGCAACCTTAGGCCCTATGCTTTTTCTACGCAATTCCCTCTTCCTTCGTGTGACTCCCTCTTACAAAAGCACAAAAATATGTTAAACAAGTAAGAATCTTCTCCATGTATTCCCACTTTTAAATGACTTTATTGGACTAAAGTTTATCAATTATTTAACTATTTTCTAGCACCATGTAGGATCGATAGAAGAGATAATTTTCTTTTTCGAAAAAGTTTTTCATGTTACGGCCCTTTGATCTACAATTCTACAACTGTTTTCCATCACTCTACACGAGCAATGTTCTATAATTGAGATCTATGATCCTGTTCGGTACGCGATATGACATAATATAATCATTACATTGTATTAATTAATACAATACATATTTGATAATAATTTTATATACTATTAAACAATACAAAATATAACTCTAATATGCACACACATGTTATTAAATTTTGCATTATTTTTAGGTGACATTAGATTACGTTGTATTGTATTAATTAATTTTATAATTAATTAATTTTAATTAAAATTGAAAAAAATATTCGCGATTAATAATAAAATTTGATGACATTGTTGTATAAATAATTATATGATTTAATAAATCATTTTTTGAAACATAAAACTTGTCAGAGGAGGATTGGACGGCGACCGATGCCATTGCTGGAAATATTCTGACGACTTACTCGACACCAAAATGATCAGAATATCTCAATCTACACCATGGTGACAATATTTCTAGGAAAAAACCCACCATTTAACTGCAAAGATTGAGACAACTATCAACCACTGCAGTTTCCGCGGCTTTTTCCGACCAACATCTGAAATTTCAGAAGATTTAACCTGCAGCATCGCGTAGAATATTGTCCTAGGCATATAGAATCTGGGGTTATTAGGTTACCATTCCAGACTACGTGGGTGTTTTTCCTTAGTTTCCCTCTCTTATCCCAATAAACCCATTTTACTTATTTTTGAGAGTGCTATCATTTAATCTCCTCTAAATCTCTATTTAAGCCCCTCTTTTAATAAAATTTATTGGGTTAAATAGGCTTTAAATATTGTCAAAAATACCCTTCCTATCTCTCTCTTTGACTAAACTTCTAGCTTCTAGAAGTAGAAACATGTTTGTATGTATCAGTAAATAGATAAACCAAACAACACCTGTTGTATGTATTAGTAAGCATCTGACTAACATATTTCCTTAAAATCCAACAGCTGATTTCCTTATAATACTCACTGGTCAACATGCTACCTAACATTCCCATCAAACAAGGAAGCCTACAAAACTTTGACAGATGCCTTGCAAATACGAATCAATAAGCAAGTAAGCCGTTCAGGTCAGCATTTCTTGTAGGAACACAGCAGCACAAACAATTATACCATCAGCCATCACTTTTTATCTCAGAAGTAAATCTCTTTGTTCTGAGTGCCTGTGAGAATCTAAAGTTCCACCTTGTAACCTTACCTGATTTGATATGTGGCTTGTCAGTAACTGGTGGTAAGTATGATGAAAAAAAGAGTGTTGAACTACGAATTTCCCAGCTAGTACTTGGATTATGGTCATGTGGTTAAAGTAGCCTCCTGCTTTGATTCACTTAGATTTATAATCTCCTTCAACAATCGACTGACAGAAGCCTTTATGTCATTAGGCACTGTCAGCTGTGGTGGTACTGACTCCAAAGCATACAAAGTGATAACCCTCATCACAACTGCCAAATACAAACTCTTGTGTTGACTTTTCCATACACTTTGATTTACAAACTTGCATGACTCTTTTAATGGACATTTCCGACATACCTGAGATGACCCCAATGCATAAGACAAGAAAAAGTTGTGCTGAGATAAGCTTTTTAGTTACTATTAAGGCAAAAAAGTATGGATTTATCAAAGTAAACTTCTATACAGATGACAACATGCAGTCCATGAAACCAGAAACAAAGATGAATGAACATATTGACTTACAGTATCTTCTTGAATTTCATAAAAAAGGTGCAATTGTTTTGCAGAAAAGACATTCTTTCTTGTGGTGGACGGACAACCAAAGAGGGCCACCTTTTTCAAGTCACTGCCTGACAACCATCTGTATGTCCAAAAGATAAGGTTACAATATTTGAAGGAGTACAAAGACAGGGAGACACATCAACCAACAAAGGAGCAAATGAAATATTAGGCAAATCATAACAAATTGTCCAAGCCCAATTCTGTTATCACCCTGATTAGGAAGGACGACTATAAATATTCCATTATTTGCACTGGTTTTGTAGAAAACAAACTGCATGAAGTACTATTTGTGATTATATGGAGTAGGTAATCGAGCATGACATTGTCAATGACACTGCTTTTCTGATAAACATATGCTGCATAATTCAAATCAATATCTATTTGAAATGGTGTAATTTAACAGTTTACTCCACTCCAAATTTAATATCATGAGACATTGTGAATGGAACTTCAGAAATTTGTTAAATTGAACACACACATACATCTCTCATCTCTCATATTCAACGCATGCATCAATAATACAGGTCTAGACCAATGCAAAACACACCACACACCTGAGATAAAGTATTTCAAACACAACTAATTCTCATCCATCCCCACCGAAATAATTCTCACACAATGCAAATGATCCCAATGTCAATTTCAATTCACAAACTTTAGCCACCATTACTTCAGCAGTCATTAGATGGTACAGAGATACTATATGCCTAGATATCAGAAAAATATTAATATCTTCCAAAAATGGACAAATTACAATTTCACTACAGTTTTGGAGAGGACCTTCACTGACTAAGATTAATGTAATTCAATTGAATTTGATCAGTTCTTCATTTCAATAAACAAAAAATAAAATGTTAACATTTCAAACATCAGAGATACCATAAAGCTCAATCATCCAAATAACAAACCAATCTAAACCAATTTCTTCCACATATCAAAATAAAAAAATAAATCAAACATAGCGAAGAAAATTATCATCTTACTTAGCAATTTCTTGATGATCCTTACCAAACTTCTCGGCAGCAAACTTGATGAAATCCCTACCATAACGATCATCAAAACAGGTAAAATCTAATTGCCCCCCGTCACGAGACAAGAAATTGGCTTTGCTAAAATACCCTTTTCTATACAAATGACTCACAAATATCTCCAAATCAGGCGATAGCCGCTTGGAAACTTTGGCCTTCTCTTCTCTACTCGGTTGCTTCTCCTCTTCTCTCCTCGCTTGCTTCTCCTTTTCAGCAACTCTGTTTTTATCGGCAAACAAAGAATACAATCCCAAGTCCTTCACTTTTTTTGTCCCTCCCTCCTTCACATTTTCTTGCTTCTTGGAATGGGATCGTGTCAACTCTCTCACCTCTCGCTCTAGTTCCTTCAACCCATTATGCAACTCATCCTTGTGCTCAGTCTCGCTCTCGCTTTCTGCTTTTCCATGCAAGCCAACGGCCTCCTGGAAAAAAACGGCGAGGGGCTTATTGTTTTTGCTCTGGTTTTGGTTTGTTTTGGGAGAAGATGATGATGTGGATGCTAGTGTTCTGACGAAGATTGCGACAAGTGAGAGTGATTTTTTGTGGGGAATGTGAAGTGGGTTCTGGGCTTTGAAGAGAGACATGTTTGGAACAAAGAAGGGTTTTGCGGGGGCTTTGGACTTGCGGTCAAGTATAGAGTTGCAAATTTGGTACTTCAGCGAGCGAATGGAACAATAAGAATAAGCAAGAGTAGTTATATTCGGTCCTTATCTCCTTTTAATATTAAATAAGAGTATAATTTTATTAAAAATATATTATATAAGATAATTAATATTAAGTTAATAAATTTAAATTTTTTTTATATTTATATCATTTTTTATTTTCTCTTTAATATAATCAATGACTAACCTCATTCTTTCTCTCTTACACTCGCCATCCATCTCTCTCTCTCTCTCTTATTTTTGTATTTTTTCTTTTCAAATCTATTAAAATTCATTTATCTTGATTTCTTTTTAAATTTTAATCAATAATCTAATGGCTAATAAATCACTCATTTTTCTTTCTCTCTCTCTAAAAGATATTTGATTGATTTTTTATATGAGCTTGAAGAATTTAATAATATGTAACAAAAAATTGATTAATATTAAGACCATCACTTTTTCTTTTTTATGTATCATTGACAGTAAAAAAATATTGAAAAAAAATTAAAGAGTACCAAGATTAAATAATAATTTAACTAGAGTTTAAATGATATTTTAATTAATCTTGTATCAAATAAGAAGTAGATGAAATAAAAAAATGAAGTTAATTGAATATTAGATTAGAATTTACTTAAACTTATCATAAATCTATATACAATTGATTTTAAATTTGATAATAATTTATCTATATTATAATTTTACCTTCACTAAATAAGCGGTGGGAGCTGATAAGATGAAATTTGAGGGTTGAATATAATTACTCTACTAATAATTTATATTGTGAGAGATAAAAAAGTCGAGAGAAAAACGAAAGGTGTATATAAAATGTAATTATATCTTTCCGAGTAATTTAACTTTTAGGTTTATTAGTAATTTAATTACATATTTAAATTGGGATGTTTAAAGTGATTTTTGGGGTTCACATACTTCCACCCTTCAATAAATTTAACTATCGACCATGTTATTAATAGTCAGTACTACCCTTCGTTTATGATATAATTGAAGCACTTGTATTGATAATTAAAGACCATTATTTTTTATTACAAATCCTTGCAAAAAAAAAAATACAAACAAAATTCTACCATGAAACAGGACAAATCATAATTATGCAATATAAAATAACAATCATTTAATTCATAAACATATAAAAAATTCGAATTCAAACATAATATCACATCAAAAAGGCAATACAAAATTCTTGAGACTTTCTTATTTATTAGTATGATGTTGCTTTGATGCTAACTGTGAAAAAAAAATTGGATTTTAAAATTTTAAATTAAACAAATGCCACGGAAAACGATTCCCAAAAAAAAAACTCATATAATATGTAGAAAATCAAAAGTTATAAAATTTGTACGTTTTTTATCTTTAGATTAATTTAACACAAGACTTTTGTTGACTAAGATGTCCACACGGATCTTTCATACCATTTTACAAGTTCGACACCGCATAGGTGAGTGCACACCTTTACACTACAAAAGGCATTGGTAAATTAATAAAATAACAAGAAATCAATAATAAAACTGATTTTTTTTTCTTAACTTTTATTTTGCCTTTGATTTGTCTTTCAATCAACAAGAAAAATCACGATCAAACCATTTTTGGTCTTTTTGACCTTTTCTCCCTAGTCTTTGGTCTCTCTCTGTTTTAAAGAGATAAATAATACATTCTCGACTTTCCTAGAAGGATAATAATATATTATACCGTGTTGCATGATCACTTAGAGATCTCAGGATGTAATCTAGAATTTAATTAAACAATTTAATATTTACTTAAACTTGTTCAAATTCAATGTACTAAAGCAAGGCTCCCTAAATAAATTGAGCAAATCACGGTAATATATTAGGTTATTTTAATTCCAAAAATATATTTAATTATCATGATATTAAAAATCAATTAAAGATATTGATGTAGCATGGTTTATTTTACATTAGGGATAATTTAGTATTTTCAATAATTTAGTTTTTTAGGGTTTAATTGAATTAAGAATTTTATTATTTATGAATTTTGACTCAATTAAAGATTTTGAGTTTTCCTAATTTGACTCAAATTGTCAATCTATTTAGAATAATATGTCTTATGTGGCGTTATGGTTAGTCTAGTATAAATATAAATTTTCATTATTATTTTGTTAGGCATTATTTAGACTTTGATTATTTTGATATATTGAAATAATTATTCAGACAGATTGGATTTGGTTTATTTGCTTTGTTTTTGGTTGTAGGTTCATTGTCAGATATATTCAATCAAAACTTACCCATAATTTGTTTTGAAATATTTGAATTTATCTCTAATCAATAAATAATTAGAAATGTCATATTCAAATTCATAATTAATGGGGCTAATCGCGTTCATCTTTTGGATTGGATTTGAACCTCTTATAGGCTTGTGGTCTATTATGCTAATTATCTTACTACAAGTCTAACAGTAGTGTGGCCAATTAAATAAGCTAGCCTAAGGATAATATCGGGATATAGAATAATGGCTACAATAATTCAACCTATAACTAAATAGGTCGAGTTCTTTAATTTCAAATCTACTCCACTAAAAGATTGGAATTGAACTCCATAAATTGTATGATATCCTTGATATTTATCAAATATAGAATTTGACCCATGACACATTGATTTCTTTACTTAAGGGTCTTCTACTAGTTTTCTCTAATGATTATTTTCAACATAAAAATGTTTACACACTCTACCAATGAATTCTATAGCAAAGAACCCAAAATCTTTTGGCACTTCTATTTGAAAAGCATGCATATATATATATAAACCATGGACTTTTAAAATTTTTATGCATTCACCAAACAACTTATTAGTTATATTATAAACACTAGAGAATAGGAATACCTCGATGGACTCTTTCAACACCAAAAAGCTTTCCACCAATAAACCTTCCACCCTATTCTCACGTGGCATTCTTCTTGGTGGGTGGGCACTTCTCTTTGTGTTGATCAGCCAACTACCATGCCCGTAAGAATCTTACACATAGAAGCGAGCCCCCAAGCAAATTTGGCAACCCTAGCATGAGCTATCTAGTTAAGAATATTATTGAGATCTTTTTTTTTTTTTTAACATATATAGAACAAAAGACTAAAGCTACTTTTACGTAAAGTTATTTTACAAGTGTCGCCTAGTCTTTGGTTTCATAAAGGAAAAGATAACAATGCCCTTGTTATATAATCGAAATTACAAAGAAATACAAGTCAAATAGTTTTCTACTTTGACTTGCCTCTTAGATGGAAAGAAATGCCTGTTTGCCTTTGATGCTAGAAAGTGAGCCTCGCCCGAGTTCAGGGAGCCAATCTGCACTACTTCGAGGTCAAACCATGAAGCATCACGTTGTGACATTGTTATGGCAAACTTGAAAACATCTGTGACTACTGTTGTCGTTGAGAACAATTACGATAGAAGCCATAATAGATCCGTTTGGGAAGGAATGTAGGAGTAGAACTATGTTAACCAAAAAAAAATTATATAGTTTTATATAATAATGCTATATTTATAAAGTTGGGATACAAATCCAATTGATGTGGCAGGTGACATGGCAATGCCTTGTCATTTGCCACATTGGTTGCCTTGTCACCTGCCACATCACCAAGTGTAATCAATTTTTAATTTTTTTAATGCTTATCATTTATATGTGATTTTTCTTTATTATCATCTCTTTGAATTATCGATTTTCTTCTCGTTACCGTTATAGAATTTGTAAACAAGATTTTTTTACACCTCCTACCAAAAGATTGAAACGCCCTCACTGTGATAATTAACACTTCACAATGACTATATATTGCCAAATTCAAGTCCCTGAAGATGGAAGCATTAAAGCATATGGAAGGAGTAACTGGATAGACAATCTCCTAGAAGTTCTGAAGGAGTTTACTAACTTATTAGCGTCTAACTGAGTCAATCAGGTAGCAGCTGTTCAATCTTACAACCTGCATAACAGCAATAGGCTAATGACCAACTTGCCATGTGACAACCTTTCTATTTCTCGAAATTAGAGTTCCACGACATCAATGAATATTCTTGGAATCTACTTAACTCATTGAGATTATGCCACCTCATGACAATAGATGGTTGAGATCTATGTTAAATTTGCATAACCTAATAAGAAAAGAGGCACCAAAAATAAAGGGATCATTTTCTCCTCTTTCCTAGCGACCAAGAAAGATTATAGGATTTGCTTCCTCTCCCTCCTTCACCACCCACCCCACCACACCCCCCACCACCCCACCCCACCCCACACCACCCCCTACCCCCCATTAACTGTTCCCATTAAGCTATTATGCATACAACTCCATCTATGAAACCCATGCATAAACACTCAGTTCCTTCTTGATTTCTCACCAAATAATGACCTCCCATTGACTTGAGCGTCAAAGGGTTCATATTAGTAAGAAATTCGACGACCCCTGACCTTCTTTCTTTGTTTTTCAATCATCAATGTGCTTGACCATCGTCTTCAGTTGCTGGTTTCTATGCTCACCACGCAAGCCACTAAAGCCTGCTAGAGAAGGAGTACGGTTAGCACCAATCACTTAGTGGTTACAAAGCCGTCTAACTGCCATTCGACAACATTGGAAGTTGGACTCCCTTAGGCGCGTGTCCCCATCAAGTGGTTGGTTAGGAGTTTATTCATCTCAGCCTTCATTCAGTTGTTAAGCTCCAATAACTCCTAACCAGGAAGTCTCAGTTATTATTCCCATATTAAAGTAATTATTTTCTTGAAATACTTGATAATACTAAGAGATATTTCTGTAATTTGCTATTCAAATTTTTATACGTGTAAATAAAACATTGTTGGTACATTTTTTGACATCAACATAATTAAAAATTAATTACAATGGATGGTATTGTTGATGATAAGATATTATTGTTGTACCACCGTCACATTAATTGAAATACAAATAATTTATTTTCTAATAACATTTTAAAAATTCTTTTTTTTTTTAACAAACTGGTCTTATTAATTATGGCGAGATTACCAGTTAGCCTTTTTCAGGATAACATCGACAAATTGTTATTAACCCAAAAAATTACGGCTCAGATATTTTTTAAAACCTCTCTTAAAATTAAGATTATTAAAGAAGTCATTTTAGTCATTTTAATTTTAATTTTTTTTTTTGTCCTTTCACGTTAACAAAACAAAAATTAATGAAACCAAGCACCCTTCTGCAAGCGCCTGCATATTCGCCGTTCACCTCAAGTCTTCAATAGTCCGAGTCAAAAGCCTCGACGAACCCTCCAGCAAATGACGATTAACAAAATTTTCAAATTTCCCGCGAAGCTGAAGACAACCCTTTACGTTCTATCAGCCACTGGCCTCACCTTTCACGCCGCAAATCACCACGATTCTCTTCCATATTCCCTCCTTCCCAACCAAATTACCGCGGGAATCGACGGGCTCGTTCGCTCCTGCCGCGCAATCTCCGCTGTCAGATTCCTTTCTTTTTCTTTCTTTCTTTCTTTCCTTTTTTTTTTTTTTTTAAAATTAGTGTATTCTGAAGTTTGCTTTATATGTGATAGATAGCTTTCACTGTTGCTGACTACAAATATTCTTTACATGGACTTCCTATTGGCTCTGAGGTTTATCGTTGCAAAATCTCTGAGGTATCTTTCTTGCTATCTCATTACAAAACTTAGGGTTTGAAAATGTTTCTGAATTTGGCTCAGTTGCAGTAATATGCTGAATAGATTATAGTTATCAATGAGTGTTAACTCTGCGAATAGTTATTTTAAAATGGAATCTGTTGCGGCATCAAAAAAGTTTATAGAATGCTCGGAAATTGAAATGTTACTGCTGTGAAATTGATTACAACCAGTTTCATTGCCAATATCATAAAATAAGGTGTCTTCTGATAGCCAGTTTGTGGTAACCATATATGATGTTGTGGTGCTGTTCTGTTTAGGTTCACTTGCGTTCAGCCAAGAGAATTCTGAAATTATGTGAAACCAACAAAGGTTTCTACATAAAAGCGGGTCAGTTTATTGCAGCTGTGCGGCAGGTTCCTAAAGAATACTCTTCAACTCTTTCATCATTACAGGATCAGGTCTGAAATTATTCAACGACTAACTAATCTCACTTTAGTACAAATTTATTTCATTCAGGCTTTTCTCTATTTAATTGTTAGACTAAAATATGCTGGTAAATAATACTGTAGGCAGCTCCTTGTTATTTCGAGGCCATAAAAGAAGTGTTAATCAGCAATTTGGGTCCAGATTTCTCCGAGATGTAAGCAATCTTTTGTTAACTAAGTTATATTTGCTAATCATGCATTTGCTGACATATTCTTTCACATTTTGTTTTTCTAAATATTATATGACTTAATCATTTAGTACCTCTATAGCTGAACTCTCTAATAGTTCGTATCCTCGTTAAGAAAATTAGAATTATTTTCATTTTCTTTTTATTGGATAAGGAGCATGGAAAATCTCAGTGGAGGCTACATTTAAATAATAAAAATAGCGAACCAGTAGTCCACCACGAGGGAAAGGTAACCAAAGCTAATACAAATCTCAGTACTTAAAAATTCATTTGACAGAATCATCCCAATTTTGCCAGTGTGTTTAAAAAAAGAAAAAAGAAAAAAAAAGAAGCAGAAAAATTTGAATTCATGTGAAACCTGGAGCACATAATGATGCAAGAAACAAATCTTTATCCCTTAAAAAATTAAAATCTTTTGATGAGCATTTTAGTTTTCTTTTTCTTTTTCCTAAAAATCTAAACCAGTAATCTGCCAACAAAATGCATTTCCACAAAATTGAAGCTTTTCTTTGAACTATCAAAAGCGTGATGACACTTAGGATAAGAAGCTGCTTCTATTTTCTTTTAGAAAATGCAATGCAAACAATTAGTTTGGTGAAGTTGGTTTAATTTTCTCCGTGTAGAATTAGGCGTCTTGGTCAATACATACAGCAAGAATGATCCACTTTAGGTCTTCACCCTAGCATCACTAGAAAGTTTATGCCACAACTTTAATGTTGAAGGATGAAGCAGAAATAAATTGTTAGTATATTCCACTACATGCTTACTCTACACATATTGCTATATAAATGAATAATCTCTCTGGTCTTCTTTTCTGAGTTAAATAACATAAACTAATTTTCCCATGAGCTATTTTTAAAGCTAGAACTTGAATATTGCTAGGAATTTAGCGTCCCAGGGCAGGAAGAATGATAATTCATCAACTAGTTAAATAAGATATACAAGAAAAGGCACCTGATTAAATCAGTTTGTCCATAATCCACCATTTTTTACTCCTAAGCATTGCAAATAAATTTTCATTAGTCATTTGCCAAACATGGAGGCATTTGTCTTTGCCAAATTGCCAATCACTAATCCTTCTCTGTCATGTGAACTAGAAATGCTTCATGGTTTGCCAAATTATCCCCTTATCCTTCCCCATCACCTTTTGAAATATCCTTCATGTCCTTTTCAAACTCTTTGTCACAACAAATTTTCTAGACATCTATACATATTAACTTTTTGAAAAAGTTTGTGATTGTTAAGAAAGCATCCGACCTTCAGGCTTAAAGTTATAGGTAAGCGTCATAACTATGGTATTTAAGTTATTTTCAACTCACTACATCTCCTCACGTGCAAGAGTCTTATCTTTCTTATATTTTTATAGGTGGCCTGAGGCCTAACCTGTGTTTTGCAAGTGGCCCAAATACCTAATTGCACTGAGGGGATTTGAACATTGGACTCTTTTTTTTATTATTTTATTTTTTAATTCTTTTTGTTAATTGACACTGCTTGAGGATTTGAATGTTGGATTGTTAGGTCATTTGATCCAAATATTCAATATCATTACAAGGAGATTTGAACGTGAGATTTTTTTTTCTAAGTGAAAAATTAACATTGTTTGGCCCTAAGATCTAATGGCACTGTTAGCTAATTTGGGCTTTGATGCCTAACTATAGTATTTAAGCTATTTTTAGCACAAAAGTGAGTAATAACTTATTCGACTTCCTTGAAAGAGTTGTTATTAGGTTAACGATGTTATTGATCTTTGAATTATATTTTAGATTAATTTTCTTCCTTTAATTGTTTTGACTTTAGTGATTTCAGAATCTTAGGCATGGCTATTCATATACTATTGGTTTACTATGTCAACTAATGTTTAATTCTCTTGTAATATGTAATGATGCTATTTGGAAAGTTCACTGTTTGAAGAATTTATTTCAACCAAAGAAAAAAAGTCATTTTATTACTTCTAAATATTTTAAGTATGGTTCTTAATGGCCAATAAAGTTGGTGCTAGTTTGTTTAATGCTATCTTCTTTTTAGTTCCGGTTTCAGATTTGATCTCTAATCATTATCCATGTGGTTAACAAGTTTGGTGTCGAATTGGATTCAAATCGATCTTTAGTGTTACTGGTGATTTTTTTTTTTTTTTTCCTGATAATGTTCTTCCTGAAAAACTACCTTCTTTAATGGTTCAAAAGGAAAATTTGTATCTAATGTAAAACATTTGTGGTGAATTTATGCTGATTCTCGTAATTCTTTTTAATTGTTCCCTCTAATGTCAGAACTTGTTAATTTATAGATATAACTAAATATTTTGTTAGTGTAAAGTACTGTTATTGGGTTTTTGCTGGCCTTTAAACTGTTTGTTGGTTATTTGGTGGAGTACTAGAGCCAGCTTGACTAAGAGGTCTTGTGTTCTATTTCTTCCATTCTGTTATTAAGATATTGTGCCAGATACATTGAATACATTTTTGGATCCATGTGGCAAGTTCGTTGTTCAAATATCAACCTTACACATGAAGGTGTATGTTAGAGTTTAAATACTTGTTATTGGGATCTTTCTTTTGCCTAAACTTTCAAGTTAATAATTACTCTGCACAGACATGTTGAAGAATAATGGACATATCTTTTCATCAATAATGGTTACTCAATGCGTGGCATGCTTAAGAATATGGTCTTATCTTTTGATTAGTCTTTATGTTGGATCTGGCATATAGCTAAATCTTCTGTGCATCCATAGTTTGTAAATACAATAATTCTTTGATATTCAAAAAAAAAAACTCTGTGGCTCATGATAGAAGATAGGTGATGATGAAATTTATAATTGTAGAATTAGATTAAATAACTAAATAAATCAAAGTAGTTTTCTTATCTTTTATGTTAAATATCTGACGATAAACTTTTCCCTCTATTTAGGAATCAATTAATTCTCTCAGCTCTGTGACTAGGACAAAATATATACTAGAAATAGAATAAGGGATTAGAAGAGGAAGGAGAAAGGGAAGAAAAAAAGAGAGAAAACTGACTGCTTATTAATTTAAGAGAGTTACATCCCACTCACATAGCCTTTATATAGGCATAAAACGATTTATAATTATCATTGCTAAGAGCAATTTTTTTGTCTAATTTTCGCATGTAATTCGTTTATATGATGGACAAAATTGTTGGCAAACTCTGAAGAACAAAAACCAGAAATTAGAGGAACAAGGTCAATAGGTTGGTGAGGAGAGATACTGTGAACGACCATAAACAGACTCTTACCCATTGACCTATTAACTACCTTTTCGCATGTGAATTCTGACGTGGGAAGGAAGAGATCTCAGTTGCCCCTTTTTTCACCTACTAGACACCGTACTAACCCCCAAGCTATAGTTGACTACCTTAGTTTGACCACCGGTCTGTGTTTGGAAATATAATAGATATTAGAAATATATTAAGGGACAAGAAGAGGCAGGAGAAAGGGAAGGAATCAAGAGAGAAAACTGAATTTTTATTAATTATGCAAGTGTGTGTTACATCTACTCACATATCTTTGTATATAAGGATAAAATGATAGAGATGACTAGATGATAATATAACATAAACCTAAAATTCTCTCAGAAATTCCTAAATTCAACATTATCATAATCCTAATCACAAATGAGAAGATTACAAATGAAATGATAAACCTAATCACAAATGAAAAGATAAACATAATTAAAAGAGTTTATGATATCCTACATTCTCCTAAGTCCTATATTTAAGCCTGACATGGGTCCTTAAGTCTTTAGGAAGATCTACATCATTTTGAGACCATGTTATCAATCAATCACTTTCTCATTTAGTTGCTTCATATTCATAGTCCTTTGTGTACTGGAAATATGTTTTTATTTTGAAGAATGCACAAGGCTCCAGATTGTTTGTATGATTTGTTACATGAAATGTGGCCGGTATGGTATATATAATAAAAACATGAATGTTGTTAACTTCTTAGGAATGATTGTTTTAAGGTGGGTTCAACTTTGTGGTGTTGCTAAGGTGTAAAGAAAGATATTTATGTGCATTTTGAACACCTTTTGGGAAGTAACTACATGTCCATTTCTTAGAGTTTAATTATTATACTTCAAACTTAAAAGGTTAAACGTATATGAATGGTGCAACAATGGTTAACAACTTACAAGCCTCTTCACATTTATGAATAAGTTCAATTAACTAGTAATGCTGAACCATGCATCTAAAAATGCTGTTCTGGATCTTTTTTTATTAACACTCTGAAAGTAGCCTGTTTTATTGGGGGATTTTCAAGATTCAAATATAAACTCACTGTTAGATAAGTTTGAATACCTTGTTGAAACATTTTGTTTTTAAAAACTTAAGTTTATGGGAAAGAGCAAACAATATATTCTAAACTCTTAACATGGAAGAAGTGAGAAAAAAATAAAATGTATGTAGCAAACCATTTGGGTCCTTAATGTGAACTATAATGATAATAATTGTAAGAATTACCAAAAATTAATCTGATTCTACTCTTTTTGCCTTCTTTTTACAGAAGATCGTTGATGCTTCTCATTGAAAAAACTATATATAGATGCATCTGTGTATGTGTGTGCATGTGTGAGTATGTGTGTGTAACTTGCTGGATATATTTATAACATATAAGTTGGGAATGTTGAAGTTAACATTCCAGATCAAAATTGCTCCTTGCTTGTTGGGATTGAGGGATTCAAATCGCCAATTAATAGGATGGTAGTGATTTAGTTTTCCTTTTTCACCTCTATTTGTAATTTGGACATGAGTGGCTGCATAAGTTGTCTACTTATGACATTTTTGTGTGGATCATCATCTACAGAACAATATTTCAAATGACAATAAAGTTAGTGCTAGATGGCATGTAGGATTTATACTTCTTTCTGATATAAGTTCCTTCTGCTTATAAATGTATTGGTTTTCTAAAAAATGTTTCTTCTATTTTTGTTGTCAGTCGGTCACAGGTGTGGTTAGCCTCACATGTGTATTGATTTTATCTATTATTGATAGCATACTGTACTTCATTTTCCTTCTATTCTTGCTATTATCTCTTAATTATAAGTTCATATGAGAGCGCATTGGATTTTCTTGTTTCGTTCTCTCTATTTATAATTGTATCTCCTCTTTTATGATGGCAGACTATTAGATGTTTGCCACTTTCCTAATTTTGTTACTGTCTTCCTAGAAAAGGATATATTGGAAAAAAAAAAACGAAATTCAATGTCTGCATCTTGTTTTTCCTTAGAAGTAACTCTGTAGGTCACTTTTCTTGACTTTGTCGATCTATTTGCAAATTGCAGATTTCTTTCTCTTGATGAACAACCAATAGCTTCTGCATCTATTGCCCAAGTACATCATGCGGTGTTGAGAGATCATCAAGAAGTTGCAGTTAAGGTTGGTCAGCTAAGTAATGCTAGTTAAAGAAATCCTGCTATGGCTTTTGGTTTATACCATATTATTTTGGTTCTGGATTGAAACCTTCTAGAGAATTTTCCCGGTTGATCATTATTTTAATTATGCATATAACTACACTCTTTAGAACCCTTAGCATGTGAAAAATTATATGCATAAAAGGAACCAGATCTTTCTTCTGTTTTGCTCTGTTTTCCATATTCCAGAAATGACTTGATTTATATCCACAAAGGTTTTGTTGAGTTATTTTTTGTTCCTGCATTTCCACTTGGCAAAATGCTTTATATCCAATGTTATATGGTTAACTCTCTACCCTCTGTAATCAAGAATTAGAATATTGAGCACACTAATTTTCAATTAAACTGTGGGGGATCATCTGTACATGAGTTAAACCTATTACACCGGAAATGAGTTAATTAGTGTATGTGGTGAATGGTAAAACTTCATGGCTGCTAGATAAGTCTATGGATTTATGTACATCTGTTGATGGTTCAGATTGCTATATTGTGAGATTAAGATTTGTAATGATATCTAATTGGCCTGAGAATGTGGTAATTGTTATAATACCCCTATTTGTCATTTTCATGACAAAAAGTATTTTGTCTTTTGTTTAAGTATTCTGAAGAGAAAAGTAACATCCATGTTCTTTTTGTATAATGTTGTTTATTGTTGCATATGCTGTTAGCTGTAGTTCCTCATTAAAGCTTTATCTAGGATAGTGTACTTGACAATAAAGTGTACTCTTAACATTTTTTTTTTTCTTTTTGTGGTGAGAAGGTGCAATACCCAGGAATCGAGCATAAGATGAGACTAGACACAACAATTATGTCTTTCCTTTCAAAGTCGGTTGCATGGGTGCGCACTAAATTTCTTGACAGTTCTTCATTTGTGCTGCATGCTGTTGATGTTGTCCTTTGCAAATTATATCAGTTCAAAAGTATATAAGAAAATGAGTTGTTGAACTCAAGATCTCTATGTACTTAATATTTATATATATGAGTCCATAATTAATCTTTGAGAAAGACATTACTGATTTAAAAGATATAATCCAAGAGATTTGATTTTAAGTATGAAAGATTTAAACTTAAGTATGAAAAAATTCATTTATTTGATTTCTACTCAAGCTGGGAGTAGATGATGTTTTGAGCTGTGATCTAGAGAGTTCAAGGCAAATTGAGGGCTTGGGAATGGATCTTCTTGCCACATTATTTAGTTTGTTTGCAATGAATGATACTGTTTCATTAGTTGTAACCTTCTTTTAATCAAATACGTGTTACCTCATTTCAACCGTACCCCTCATTATTTTATTTAGTTTTTTTTTTTTACTGTATCATGCACTCCACCCCGTCCTTACATTAAAAGCAATTTAAATAATACCCATCCAAGGTTTTATGAGGAGGATTGATCGGTACTTGAACCATCAGAAGTGTTGGCATTTTTTTTTAATGGAACTTTGATAACTAGAATCCAAATTGATTGTTCATATCCGGTTATTTTTATCGTCTTATGTTTCTTTGATTCATATTATGTTGTCAGTTTTTTTATTTGGTTTCAATGTTATGTCCATAGTTTTTCCCAGAGTACAGGTTTGAGTTGCTGGTATCTGAATTTGCAGGGGCTGTTTCTTCAGAACTTGGTGAGTTATTAGCCAGCATTGGTTCTTGGTCAAAGTAGGTAGGGTAGATTATTTGTACATATTACAATATGTTTCTGGTTTATAGTTTTAACGTCATTTTTTTTTTCAATTTTAATGTTATTTCTCATTTGAGGACGTTTCTCTGTTTGAGTTCTGCATTTTGTATTTATAATAGACTATGTTGTATTTAAAATCAAATAGGTTTAAAATCAAATAGGAAATATTTTGTATAAAAAATAAATATATTATATTACTACCCATAGACTCCGTGTTTGTTGAAGTTGTATCATGTATGATAACTGAAAGAACTTTGAAAAGGAAATGTATTTCACTCACGTGATTAATTCTGTTGAAGGAGTGCAGCATTTGTATACGAACATGGCTGACAAAATTGTTAAACAAGATCACAACAATAAAGAAAAAAAAAGAAAAGGAATAAAAAACTGTATAACAAATCCGTTGATTCTGTGCAATAAATCCTTGGATTCTCTGCAATAAATCATTTGATTTCTTCTTTGTTTCTATCTGATCTAGTCATTTAAGCTTGATTTCCTTTTCCAACAATAACTCTTTTGTCTCTATTAAAGGCTGTAGATATTAAAGGTGTTGAAGGTCTAGGAAACATGGGAATCTTGCTCCAATTATTAAATAGACAACTTTATTTGGAGATGTCTTTAGAGCTTTAGAGCCAAATTCTATATAGCATGGTATTATCGAAATTAATTATGGGTTTCATGAGAATTGGCGTGATTCTAAAATGGCTCTTCATTGTCTAATTGGAGTCCTTGGAAACAATTTCTCAAGACTACCCCTCTTTCTTAGTCCTTGTGAGCTCGGAGTGTGGAAATGGAGAAAGAATTTCCTTTTGGCAGGATGTGTGGTTAAGTAGCTCTCATTTATGCTCATTACTCTCCCTTATTTATAGATTGTCAAGATACCATAACATACCAATAAAAGATACGGCAGTCTCATCCTCTCCTTTGGTTCGAACATTTTAACTTGTTGAGGAATTTGAATGATAGAGAAACTCAAGAATTCGCAGCTCTTCTAGCTAACGGATAAAGTTTCCTTGATGAGATGAGAGAAGATAGAAGAATTTGGATGCTCCATTCATCTGGCATGTTTTCACGCAAACTTTTTTTCTTTAGGCTCACTTATTATCAGCCTTTTAATTTTTTATGGGAACCCAAAGTGCCTTGCAAAGTCCAAATTTTGCTTGGTAATTTAAACATGGGTGATATTATTTGAAGAGGGTTTTAAAACTGGGAGTTATACCACTATTATCATCTATTATGCTAAAAAAAATATACTGTGTGGATTAGCTTCTCTTGCACTGTAGCTTTTCTATGAGTTGTATAAACTTATGTAGGCAACAAAAGTTTGAGTGTTATTCCAGCCTCTTTATTGGTGCTCTTTCAAAACACTTTTATGGCTTTGGTAAATGAGAGAAGAGTAAAAAATCTGATGGAATTGTGCTGTTTTAGGCCTTTGGCTACTTTTTGGGAGAGTTGTGAAGAAATACTAATATGTTTTAGGATAGAGTCGATTTACTACTCTTTGGGCATTGCTCTCATAAAATTCCTTTGGACACTTATTTTTTCTTTATTTACTTGGACTAAGGAGTTTTGGACGAATTTTGTGCGATTGGCATTAACTTTTGAGCTCTTAGTAAACTCATACAGTTCATGCTATGAATATTTGTATGATCCTTTTGGTGGATCTTAATTTTCGTGGATAGCTTGTTCACTATTTTATAATTATTCCTTCCTTTCAATGATAGTATCTTCCTTCTTGTTGAAAAAAAGAAAAAAGAAAAAAGAAAAAAAAAGGAGTGACTCTATATTGAATTCATTTGGCAGCATATATATCAAATCCTTTAACTTTGAGATATTCTAATGGTCTAATATACATGGATTGTGAAAATCTTGGCTAGTGGTAAATTATTTAGGAGCATGGTAGATGATAAATACTAATTGAAAAAGAAAAGGTTAATGCTACAACTAGAAACGATATGATACATGTTTAAACAAAACTGTTAAAAAAGGTGATAGTTTGGATCACATGTTGCCTTTTTTTTTTTCTCTTTAGCTGTTGAAATCTAATATTTAGAAAAAGATAATGTTTATCTTTTTTACTATAGCGCCAAATTTTTTAACACTCTTTTTGCCTCATTTTTTTTTCTTTTAACAAATAATCTCATCATATATGTTGTGATAATCAATAAAGGTGATAAACCACTTAGTTCGAGTAAGATTTGTGATATGGGATGGACCCAAATGTTGCTATGCACAAGAACAAAAGGTGCAAATTGTGTATATGGATGAGAATAGAAATAAGATCTTTGATGTTTAGATAACTCTCAAACATCACAATGAAACGAAGAAACAGTTTTATTCTTGATTAGCATAGGAAAAAGTTTTTGCAAAGAGGGAAAACTAGGGTGGCCTAAACAAAAGTGCCATGACCAATGATGAATTGTGAAGGAGAGCCTTATTCATCACTTGAGCTTGTCTGTCTATATCGATGTCCTCGTCGAAGTATTACAGTCCATTTCTTTCTCTAGCACTGCAAATGATCCCCATCCTCCCTTCCCCCTCCCCCTCCACCACCCAAACCCCACCGCCCCCGCACGCACCTCCCTAACATCTCTCCCCACCTCCCCACCCCCCACCCAAAACAAAACCCCCCCAACAAAAAAACACCACCCACCCGCCCACCAAAAGCCAAATCCTTGAATTCATAATTCATAATAATTAGGCAAGAATTTAGCAACACGGTTACAATCCTTTGTAAACTTACTAATGGAGAGCAGATTGCATGAAAGATTAGGCATATGGGGGACAGAGTTTAGGGTTATATTTTATGAAAAAGGAATTGAACCTATACCCAGAACTGATGATAAATAGCCATCTGTAATTTTACCTTTTTGCTACCAGAGCAAGACACATGAGGAAAACAAATTTAAGAAATTTGTCATATAATTGGATGCTCCAAAATCAATGATCTATGGAGTTTCTTTTTAAGAGTTACCACCAAGGGCTCATTTAAGGTTACCTTGATATGTTACAGCACATGAGAAGAGGCATTAGATGCATTTTTTTGGCTAATTAACAAATTTTTGCAGCAAGTCTCATAACTCTTTGGTGAACAGGTGAAACTTTACCCTTCCAGTTGCATGTTGATCTGCTTGGAAACCTGTAGCATTGATATTCTTGGTTGGTTTGGAATTCTGCATGTTTGCAGGCTTGCCATGAAACTTCCAGCTTGTTTCCCTTGTGTGTTGAAGCTGATTGCAATAGTCACAGCAGACTTTGTTGCTTCTTTCTTCTGCTCTCTTGAATGCCTGTGGTTGTCCTCCAACAAGAGTGCCTTCTGGTGAGTAACCTCGTTGTTGTCCACCAGTTATTGTAGGTACAGTAACATTAGATAGACTAAGGCAGAGGTCTGTAAAGGATTAGTGGTGCGTGGTCCACTCATCATCTCTCTTTTTCTCTCTTCACGTAAGATATAAGCAAATACTTCATTAATTCATGGAATTGGCTCCTTTTGTTAAGAATCTCCCCCTGGCTTCATCCAATTCAGGATTGAGCTGCAAAGGAATTCATATATTCTCTCCTTCATTTTGGAATCCCAAGCACTGTCACCACTACACTGCCATTCATGATCAGAACACTGATCCAGTTCCTGCCATAATCCATTAAGATAGAATACTACTTGGTTATTCCCTTATCACCTTCCTTCACTCTCCTTATTCTGGTTATAATCTCAAATCTCTGAGCAACATTCTCATGATCAAGAGTATGTCTCAGCTGCAACATCCCATATCTCTTTTGCATATGAAAGAAAGAGATAGTGTACACCCTATTTCAGGTTCCATTGAGTTGACACACCATGGAGTTCTCTATTCCCCATGGGTGGCTTCATCTTCCCACTTGAGGGCCTTGATAGTGACACTGAGATGGTCAAACATTCCTCTGCACTATATAACATTTTGATAGACTGTGACCATTGCAGATATTTCTGGCCATTGAGTTTGAATTGGTTATTTGGAGTGAAGTGTTTTCGGTCACAGTTTGCTGAACCATGCGTACAAGTGGTGGTGCATTTGTAAATATCTCTTTTGTATTCACACCTGATATGACTAGTTTGTATGAGATTTGAAGAGGAAAAAAAAATTGTAATTCATATGATGCTCGAACTGAGAGCCTAAGATTCAGAGACTTAGCTTTGATACCTGACATCTAATAATGGGAAATTAATTTTGCATTGATTGATTATAAGTATACAACCTTTACAATATTTATAGGCCAAAAAATACATGAGAAATGTTAGCCATCAAAATCCAATACACATGCCTAGATTACAGGGATCAGATTAATTCAAATTAAATTTTAAATGCCAAACTAGTCTAATCCCTAAAATCTCTAACTTTTCAACACTTGTTGAATACCATAATTCTTTTGGAGGAGGAAAGAAAGCTTTGGCTCAATGGAGATTTTGAATTTTGGCTACTTTGTCGGTTATTTGTTGTTAAAGTAATGAGAATTTTTGAAGATGCATTAGAAGAGGATGTTATTAATTAAGTCATGGGAAGGGGTTCATCTGATTGCTTCTTTGTGGTCTTCAGTAATAAAAGAGTTTTAGGGGAGTTATTTTTTCTTTATTCAAACGGATTGGAAGAGTGTTATTGTCTGATTTTTCTGCTTGTATTTGTTTTAACTTTTATTTTCATCTGTCTTGTTTGATGTCTAGTCCCCTTTGTCATAGTTGTAAATCAATAAAATTCTTTGTTGTCTCTTCTGAAAATGCTTGAGGGTGTGTTTGTTTTTGTTTTCGGAGATCTGATTTTTGAGAATGCATATTTACCAATGCATTTTAAATCAATATAAACCATGTATTATTTTCAAAACTCAAAAAATTCAAGATCAACCACATATTTTTACTAAATTTTTGAAACAAAAACACAAAATTAAAAAATACGCCCTAAAAGTTTTTTGATATTTATGCACAAAACATGCTGATGTAGGACCCAGGAGATTAAAATTAGGGATTTCAATTAGATTTTAGGGATTTTAATAAATTAGGGATTTTGATTATTATTAGGGATTTTGACTTCCTAACTTGGGAGTAATCTTAATTTGAGTTATTTTCCTAATTAATAGTTTACTATTTTGTTTAGGATTTGTTTTTGGTATTTTCTAGTTAAACTAAGATATAGGTTCTATTTCTTAATAGTATTTTATTTTCTAGTTAAACTAGGATTAGGATTCTATTTCCTAGAAGAACTACATTTTAAGGTACTATAAATAGAAGCCTCTAGTTATGTTATTTTGTAGACTTGGTTATTATTGATTTTTGATCTTTTAGTAAAAAGATTATTTTTCTTCCTCAATTTAACTCTATCCCTAACTTTCTTCTATTATTTCTGTTATTTCCTCTGTCTACATCTCCCTCCCTTTCTTTTAATTTGAGGAATCTCGTTCCTCATCAATTAAACTAAGATAGAGATTCTATTTCCTAATAGGATTTTATTTTTTAGTTAAACTAGGATTAAGATTCTATTTCCTAATGGGATTTTATTTACTGGAAGAACTACATTTTAAGGTCCTATAAATAGGAGCCTCTAGTTATGTTATTTTGGTGGATTTGGTTGTTATTGATTTTTGATCTTTTAGTTAAAAATTATTTTTCTCTCTCAATTTTCACTCTATTTCTCCCTAAATTTCTTCTATTATTTCTCTTATTTCTTCTGTCTTCGTCTCCCTCCCTTTCTTTTAATTTGAAGAATCTCGTTCCTCATCACATGCTCTTCATTTTATTTCATGAACAAATTTAAAATTTGCAATGAAGGGATTCTCCGTTGTTTGGGAATATCACGAATATGTAATTTTCGTCAACTGATTTCCTTTTTTTCCCCCTTTAATGTATTCATTTCTTATTTTTTATGCAGTTAGATGGTTTGTCCTTTGTTATACTGGTCCCTGCATTTTTAAAATGTTAAGATTATTCTATGTATTCAGCCATAATATAGAATAAAATTGTGGGCCATGCTGTGAATATTCGTTCTTATGTTATTAGGTGTAACATGCATCTCACCGTTTCAGTTTCCCTTGGATATTTACTTTTAACTTTTTTGACTCCTCTCTCTCCATTAAACATTATCTTGACAATATGGCTTATAGCAATAAAATTTGGTAAAGAAATCTTTTGATATTGTGCATGATACACATTGTTATGATTATGATTGATTATAAATGAGAGACATGGTATCAGCTAAGATCTTACGTTAATTTTATTTCTTAACTAAGGAAACAATCCGTAAATGGTTTCTCGGAAACAATCTGTAAACATTTTCTCAACATCAATTTGTTAATATGAATAAATAATTCTCACAGATTTCGTTCAGGAGGCCAGAAATTCAGAGAAAACAGCTGAGAACTTCAAAAACAATGACATGGTCCATGTTCCACGTGTTTTCTGGGTATTACTAGTCACAGTCTTTCTCTGCATTATTAGATCATTGCCTTTATTAGTTTGTCTCAGTTAATTTTAAATCTCCAATTTTATATATGATCCATATATCATTGCAATCTGACCACAACAATTGTATCCAGGATTTGACGACAAGAAAGGTTTTGACAATGGAGTTTTGTCGTGGTTGCAAGGTGTGTGTATGGTCTTAAACATCATCTGATTTTAGTTATGATGATTTTTTCATACGATGAATTTCTTGTCTAAAATACATTTTTTAATAACCATCTTATTGGCCAAGGTCTATATCAATGTGAATTGCACTTTAAAGTGTGTGTCATTAACCTTAATAGTATTATGTGGCTGTTGTCTTGACTATGTTTTGCTATTAATGGACAGTTCCTTAAATTTCAGGTTGATGATCTGGAGTGTTTGAAAGAAAGAAAAATTGATTCTACAAAGGTTAGTGTTCTGGTTCTCTTTAGACTAACATTTTAAAGAGTTTATAAGAGTTTGCTAGGTCTAATTTAGTTTAGCTATGTTTCTGAGAAAGAATTTATGTAGTAGAGATTAGTCAACTTTAAATTTGTATACTGAGAAAATGAAATAGAGTTATAAAAATAAAATTATGAAGAGAAATCTAGAAGAATAAGAGAATAGCAATTAAGAGAAATGCCAGGCAACTTGCCTTAAAAACAGGAACTTCCACTTTTATCATAGAAAAGAGGATTGCATTTTATGGTAAAAGATTCATTCATCTCAGTTATTTTTCAATTAAAAAAACAGAAAAAGAAAAGTGCGGGTCTGTTGAATTTCAAGTATTCAATTTCACAAATAAAATTGTAAATAAGAACCATAAATTAAAACCTTATCGTAAATTGTCTCAGAAGGTTATAAAGAAAAATTACCCTAATTTTTCAAGTAGTATAGTAATGCAACCAGTATCTATGTACCTAGTGTAAGTTGAAAATACAAAATAAAATAACTAAAACTCAATCAACCACCACAAAGCCTCTTTCAGACCAAAATTTTTTCCAATAGAGTTATAAAAATAAACTGTAGCATCATGACCTCATAACTATTTGAATTATCCCCAAATAGCTGTTACTTATTAAGACTGTCTTCAATAGCTAATCATGGCCAATAGGCGAACCTTCTTTTTAATTTAAGCTGACCTTGTTATTTCCATTTTGGTTCTTTTCAGTCATTTTAAACTGTCTCTGCTTAGTTCATATGTTAGGTTGCAAAAGCATTGATAGAAGTGTTTGCTGAAATGATATTCGTCCATGGTTTCCTGCATGGAGATCCACACCCTGGTAATATCTTAGTTTCTCCAGAAGGTCAGAATGGCTTTTCATTGGGTATGTCCTAATTGATGATCTAATGTGTTAAATATATTTACCGCAAAGTTGTTTCTTATAAAGTAGGGTGTATGAAGCTGTTTAGTAATTGAATGTCATTTCTGGAATATGCAGTTATTCTAGATCATGGAATCTACAAAACCTTGGATGAAGCATTTAGAGTGGACTATTGTCAGCTGTGGAAAGCATTGATCCTTCTGGACTCTAACAAAATATATCATATTGGAGAACGATTTGGGGTTGGAAAATATTCAAGATATTTCCCCCTCATTTTTACAGGAAGAACTATTGACAGGTGATCTTTTTCTTGGGGTTTTGTCTGATAATCAAAAGATAATCATAATATATTAGCAAATTATGACAGATTGAAAAGCATGCATTTTCTGATATTATTCGCAGACAGCTTACCATGTTATGATCTAAGTTTTTTTTAAAAAAGAAATTAATCTAAATGAAGGTTAGATTTAAAAAAAAAAATGTATGAATTGGGTGAGAGAGGCAAATGACTAGAATAACTACGTCCTACGAATTCAGAGCATTTGGCATATGTCAACTGTGTGTCTCATACCAGTGATAATGAAGATGTTATCCACATTGGACAGATTCAATGTCTATCCAACTATTTGTTGTCTTAAGATGTGCTTTTTGGTCTTAAAGCATTTGAAAAATACCGGCGTAGGGTCCTCCAGCTGGCTTGTACCGGTTAATGGAAGATAAATTTTTTCTTATTCAGAGTGTTTGTGAGAAAAATTTCATATTGAGGTCTTATTTTGCATTTGTTTAAGAAAAACTGATTGTTCATAAATTAGTGTGCTCAGCACATAATTAAAGGTGAATTTGTTAACACCCCGAGACCGGAGTTCATGTGATATTAATGTGCAAAGTGTAATCCTGATAAATACTTGTGCTTTTTATTATTGTAATTATATTTAACATAGGGAGAAACTATACAATAATTGATAAATGTTATATGTGGATTCAACCATAGTAAATAGTTTATATAGCCTAGCTACAGTAGAAAAGGAAACATGACTGGACGATAACCTAGCACATCTATAAACTTAGGGCAAAACTATTTTGCACCAATAAATTTATTTTTAGATCGGTTCTTCTAAATACACCCCATTGGTTAAGTTTCAGTAAGTTATATTTATATTAATCTCATCTTTCATAATTTCAAAAATAATCGTGACATAAATTTAATAAATTAATTCGTAATTTAAAATTAATATTAAAAAAAAAAAAAAAAAAAGAAAATCATAAGCGTTGTTGGGTGTTCAATGGGGATTGAGACTTATCCCATATTGATTGGTGAAATGGGTAGGTTGTGCCTTGAAGAAGGTGTTGTCCCCTTTCCCATGAGGGTCCTTTTAAAGACTAATCATACGGGCTATGCCCCAAAGTAAACAATACCTCATGGGGACACACGCTTAACCCCAAATTCATGCATCAACAGTAGGTATTGTTTGTGAGAATGTCAATATCAGCTCGTAGTACCAACATTGGTTCACTTTGGGAGGATTTTCATTGGGGGTTCAATCTGGGGTAGGACTTGTGCCACATTCGTTGGTGAAATAGGTAGGTTGTGCCTTGTAAAAAATTGGTTATTTCCTTCTCCATAAAGGTTCTTTTAAAGACAAAACTATGCGGTCTATGGACCAAAGTAAACAATAACTCATGGGGACACAAGCCAATTCCAAATTCATGCATCAACAGTTAACAATTTGTTTGTCCTTAATTTGAGTTTGTGTCTGTTGATTCTTTGAAGGAAGACTATAGAACATCGAAACTGGATTCTTCAAGTGGTTTCTCATCTAAATCCTGTTTTAATTGGATTTTTGGTGATCCTTCTGAAGAGTTGTGTAAGCCTAGCAAGATGATTTGGAAGTCCGAAGTCCCTTCCAAAGTTGCATTTTTATCTGGGGTGATTGCTTTTGGAAGTGTCAACACTTTTGATGTTCAAAGAAAATTAAACAATTTTTGTTTATCACCTTACTGCTGTATTATGTGTAAAAATTTTTTTGAATGTATCGACAACTTGTTTCTCCATTTCCTTGTGGCTTTTAAAAGTCCGGTCCATTATTTTCCATAAAATTGGAATTGATTGGATTGTTTCTCAGTCTTCTGGTTATTTTTTTGTTTAACATCAATGTGTTTTTGGGGGAGTTTCTATGGTTAAGATTTTATGAGATGATGTATTTTTGTTGTTTTTTGGGTTAGTTGGAATCAAAGGAATAGAAGGTTTTTTTTAAGATGGTTTTGAAGAGGGGATGCACATGTTGTCGGGGAAGATTCATGTCTTGGTTTTGTTGTGGGCTTTGACTACTAAATTTTGAAGGGATCTTTTTCTTCTTCATTCAAAAGGATTTGGAAATATTTTGTTTATTGATTTTATTTGTTTGGTGTGGCTTGTTTGTTTCTTTGTCTTCTCGTTCTTTTTTTGGACCTCTAGTTCGTCGAATTTTCATTTACTCTTCTTTATTAATATGATTTCCTAAAATTAAAAAAATAATAATAATAATAAAGAAAAAGAGAACAAAAAACAGTTAACAATGTGTTATGAGCTCTAAAGCTCACAGATATTGAGAGTATTAAGGATGGAATGTGCTTAGTGTTTTGTGCTGAAGAGACAATGGATATTTAGGAGTTAATGATACCTTTCATATTTAGGTTTTATGAAGATAGACTTGATTCCTTCTCCTCTCACTTTCAACATTTGCTCATTGCCTATTTGTTGAGCTTATTTGGATCATCACTACCAGTTGGTGTTAGAGTACGATCATTCTTATTTAGGAGGTCATGATTGCTTTTTGCATTTGTTGATGTTTAGTAATACAATTATCCAATTTTCAGTGATTTTTGTACATTGTCTCTTGGCAATTACATCATGAATATTCTAGAACTTGGACTTACTGTTATTTATTTGATCTATAGCTTTTTAGGCTGAGGGAATGATTATTTTTTTTTGCCTGAAATATAAATTGATCTGAATTTCACTGAAATCTGAATAAGTCTTAATATAAATGTTTAAATGATATGATTGTTTTTTATTTACTAAGATCTGATAATAAGTCTCAAGTTGATTGTTTTTAATAACTTAAAACATCTGAAAGCTATTAATTTGACATATATGCTCTTATTTAGTATTATATGTATTGTACATTGTATAAGAAACATTTGTAAATAATTAATACAATAAAATCAAAATTAAAATATTACAGTGCAAAAAAATTGTTAATTAATATATCTTACATATAATATGAAAACTTTTTTAGTTACTATGTAATTAAAAAATAATAAATGAATCTTTAAGACATATAGGAAAAAGATAAAAAAAGATCATTTAAAGATTTAACAAAATAGGAATTAAATAAAACTTTTAAGGGTATTTTAGAACATAAAAAATGTGTGATCTATTTAGATCTTTTCCTATTCAGATACAAGCTAGGAAATATAGTTTTTCTATTCAGATATTTTTATCTCAAAAAAAATGTTCAATCCTAAAAACAATTAACGTAAAAAAGTCTGAAGTCTGATATTTCAGATGGAAAAACAATCAGCACCTAAGACTCTTATAAGTCTTGCAACCCTAACCCCTATTGGGGCTATTTTATAAGTTGCTCTTTTGGGCTTTCATGAATTCACCAAATTCCTAGTTCAAGTGCAGATTTGGCATTAACATTAGTCGCCTAACTCCTTATTTGAGGTTTCTTTTCAAGATGGACTAAAAGAAGATTAAATCTTATTTTCTTCTTCTTAAAGGATGTACAATGAGTCCTTTAAATAGAGGGCAGGAAATTGACAAATCACACTCCCGGTAGTTATTCTTACTCATCTAAATAACTGATCCTGAATCTAAAATTTAAATCCAAGATAATTCTCCACACTCCCCCTCAAGCTGGGGAGAATATGTTTAACATTCCCAGCTTGTTTGTCAACTCCTCAAAAGTAGGTCTTGTTAGGCCTTTGTCAAAAATGTTTGTAGCTTGTTGTTGTGTTGGGACATATGTGATGCATATCAAACCCTTCTCAATCTTTTCCTTAATGAAATGGCAATCAATTTCTACATGCTTGGTCCTATCATGGTGTACCGTATTGTGAGCGATACTGATGGCAGCTTTATTGTCACAATGGAGCTTCATAGGAGAATCTGTTGAAATTTTCAACTCTTTTAGCAACCTGTTTAGCCACATGACTTCACAAATTCCTTGAGCCATGGATCTAAACTCAGCTTCTGCACCACTTGCAACCATTAATTGCTTTTTACTTCGTCAAGTTACCAAGTTACCCCACACAAATGCACAGTGCCCTGAAGTAGACCTCCTATCATCAATTGTTCCTGCCCAATTTGCATCTGTATACACCTCAATTTTCTTCGAAACACACTTTCCAAAAAACAGTCCTTTTCTGGGGTTCATTTTCGAATGTTGTAGTATTCGATTCGCTACTTCCATATGTTCTTCACAAGGTGAGTGCATGTACTGACTAATCAAACTAATTGCAAAGGCTATGTCAGGCCTGATGTGGGATGGGTAAATGAGTTTGCCAACAAGTGTTCGATATCTGCCCTTCTCCATTGGTGTTCCATTCTCACTTTATCTCAATTTGTGATTAGGATCCACAGGTGTCTCGGCTGGCCTACACCCTAAAATTCCTATTTCTTTCAAAAGTTTAAGATGCCTTTTTTGCTTCTAGCCATCTCCATACCTAAAAAATATTTCAATTGCCCCAAGTCTTTTATCTCAAATTATTTTACAGCAGTTTTCTTCACCTTTTCCATTTCTCCTATATCATCATCGGTAAGAATTATGTCATCAACATAGACTATTAAAACAAAACTGTAATTTTTCTGTCACTGGGATGTCTAACGAACAATATATGATCAGTGTGCTCCTGTGTGAAACTGTGGCCCTTAATGGCTTTAGTGAACCTGTCAAACCATGCTTGTGGAGATTGTTTTAGGCCATAGAGTGATTTTCTTAGTCTACATACTTTGTTAGATTTCCCCATCTTCTCAAATCCAGGTGGGAGATCCATATACACTTTGTCATCTGGTTCTCCGTTTAGGAAGGCATTTTTGACTTCTTCATCTCCATCCTAAAAAGGTGAAGGTTGAAATTATCATTAAGAACTTGTCCTTAATAGTAGATTTAATAATAAGTGTATTGATAATAATAATAATTATTAAATGATGCGTGTTCTGAGCATTTTTTTGGTTGCAAATAGCCCCATCCTTAAGTTTAACGTGTTTAGTCTGCTCATGAAATATGGGATTACTGGCTATATAAGGTATAGTTTTATTCTCGAACATAAGTTCATAAGCAGTAAATCTGATGCAGTAGATAAGGATAAATAATTAAATAGAAATAAGAAGACTAATCTAATGTTGCTTTGAGAATCCAATGGACAGTAAATCTGCCCTTGGGAAGGGAATGCCGATTGAAGAGAAAAGGAAGTTGAAGCAGGAATTAGGGTCTTTAAAGATGGAGGATATATCTTCATTTATGGAGTCTCTGCCGCCTAACTTCCTCACAGTGCTGCGCACAGAGTAAGGGTTCAGTTACTATAGATTGAATGCTGATAACTGGAAGTAGCAGTCCTACATTTTTCTCCTCATTCTTGTTTCTTCTCTCCAGCGGGCTACTGAGGTCTGTCATTAGCAAGCTAGGTGCTCCGCAACATATCAGGCTGCTAGCCTATGCCAAGTTTGCCTTGTACGGTCTCTCCCCGAAGTTGGATCCTAATACTGGTAATTTGTTTTCATTTATTTATTTAAAAAAAATAAGAGACAATTGTCACTTGTCATACCGAGGAAGTACTTTATAGTGGACATGAGCTATGAAGAATTTGTCGTATTCTGCATAAAGTGATGAAATTTACATTCATGTCTTTGAACAAGACTAGCTGTGCATATATAAGGATAAAAAAACCCTAAATTATCTCCCATTTAATTCTAGATTAGCTCTTAATTAAGTCTTGCAATTATGCTAATTATATAAATACGATTAATTTACAACAATTTTCCATAGAATTATTAGGACCGTCTAGACCATTTAACTCTTGAGTAGGCCAAATTTTAAGTACTCATGAATTTATCCTCTTTTTGTGCTTTCAGATTCTGCTTTAAAAGTTGTGTTCTATAGATTTAGGATGATCTTGAGTTACCTTCAGTTGAGGCTTCTTCTGGGTAAGAATGTTTTAAGTTGTTTAGTTAATGACCTTGTTGTCAATGAAAGTCGTTTAATTTGATGTTA
This sequence comes from Boswellia sacra, assembly GCA_013180625.2. Lineage (NCBI taxonomy): Eukaryota > Viridiplantae > Streptophyta > Magnoliopsida > Sapindales > Burseraceae > Boswellia > Boswellia sacra. The sequence continues at coordinate 60,997 of SNVD02013835.1, forward strand.
GCTTATAATCGCAGAGATAGTGGAGCTACTTGGTTGGGTAGGGAAGGTTGCATACTTTCTACATAACTTGCACAGGAAGGTCAGCAATATCATCAGGCGTGAGTTGACACTTTCTTTAAGTTGTGTTATTCAACATTGACTATGATGATTACTATTACCTGGCTGCTTCGTTGACGTGGACTAACAACATGCTTTTTAGTTCAAATTGAAATACCCTTTCTGTGTAATTAAGATGATTGCTTTAGCAGCTCATTTGTGTATCCAGTTAATTGTTCCTATCACTCTTATATCCTATAATTTCCATGAAATGAAAGCAAATCTTTCTCTCTTTTCAACCGTCCCTTGGTTAGATTTGAGGAATACCCTAAAAGGGCATTAGCCGAAAACTGGCAAAAAAAAAAAAAAGACAGAGTGTTAAATCCTTATAAAATATTTTTTGTTGAGTTGGTAATTTGAAAGTCTTTGGAGGGTTTGGTTCAGATTACCTTTAGTATTTTACGTCAATAGGTTGAGGGTTTGGTCAGATTACCTTTGGTATTTTACGTCAATAAGTTGATTTAGTTCCTCGCATCAATTCAAGGTCGGCAAACATGAACCTTATTATAAATTCTAAATTTCTCTATGACATATTTATTCTATTTAATGAAAATTCAAAAGAAATTTATTATCAATATCTCACGTCATATTTGTTGATTTTAGAATTCTTAACTTTCTTTTGATTTAAACTTTTAATTCCAACTGGCCTCTTCACTTGCTCAATCTGTGTATAAGGACAAAAATTTGCTTCATTCAGAGCTGCTGCTGATGCGCACTTTTGTTATAATGAAATGAGAAAATTGATTTTCAATGTTTTATCATGAAACCACTCAGCATCTTGTTGTCGCGAACAAAGCAAAGCGAGAATCTCTTTTTGTATTAGATTGTAAAAGTAGGTAAGAGGTAACTTTTGAAGTTCTGATTTTGAAAAGCTAAAATTTAGATAGATCAAAATACTAAGATTGTTTTTAAATAATATAAATTAAAAAATATCATTGAATATTCAAGTTTTAAAATTAATAAATTAAAATTTTAGATTTATTTTAAAATTATTTTTTACAATTATAATTCTGAAAAGTCAAAAGCAGCTAGGGAGTTACTGTTGTCGACCATCAGTTGTCGGTGGCCTAGCAAGGCCTAGCAAATTCGGCGTCATTGTCACCACCAAAGAAGTTGTCGAAAGATGCGCTTTCTAGGTTTGTCATAATTTCTTCCATTTATGATAGCAACTGACGGGATCTTATCATTGAAGTTTTGGCGTTCAAAAATTTAACCGTCTGATCCAGCTGAAATTCGATGTCAATGATTGAATCGTCAACGAATCCATATTGAGCATCTTTCGGTGAGTCTCCTAGAGGTGGCGATGAGACTTTGTGCACTATCTGACGACTAACGAACAACGGTACCTCCAATGACTATTTTGAATTTTTATTTTTTTTATTATTTTATTATTTTTAATAGTAATAAATAATCATATATTTGATTACTTTATTCTTAATTTTTAATATTTAAATTTATTTAAATTAAGTATTAGTAATTCTAAATTTTTTTTATAAGTTTATGTATAATTTTATATTTTTACTAAAAATTTGCTTTTAAAAATCAAGTTTATCGAACACATATTTGTAGCTTTTGGATAATACAATAATTTTGGAATGTTACTTTACCAAACACCCTAGGACTTTTTGCGACAATAAAATTAATAACAGATTTTTCTTACAACAATTTTTCATAGCACAGCAATCCAAAAGAGACCATGTATCAAGTTTTGAGTTAAACTTCCAAGTTCAGGATTGAGATAAATCTGTGAATGTGAATTGTTAAAGAGCAGCTCTTGATTCGGCTCGAAATGACTTGTAATAAAATATCCATATCAATCAAGCTAACCAATTTAAGTTATGAAAATATGATAAATTTTTAATAATGGCTATTATATAATTCTACTTATGCAATCTAGTGTCAAACTCTTATTAGATGTGTAACTATTATTTTATTTGTTACAATTTTTTATTTATTTCTAGTTTTTTATCGAAATGATACTTGTTAAATTTGGTTGAAAATTAGTTGTAAGGATTAATTGTATTTATAAAATTACTCACATATTAATAAAAACTTTATATAACATAATCAAATGGTATTTTGACATATTAGTAAATGAGTTAATATCATTTACAACTCCTAGTTTTTGGCGAATCATTCTCGGATGCGACTTGATAGAAATCTATCAACCCATACCCTATCTTTTACGAAATTCATCAATTAAGCCCTTAACTACCAACACCATTAGGACTAAGAAACAATCGAAGGGCAAATACGTTTTTCTCTATTATTTTTAATTTAACAATAAAATAAAATAAATATTAAAGAACACTTAAAAAAATAGATTTTATCAAAAGAATGTCTCCAATCAAATCTAAAAATTATCATTCCAAACTTTTTAGGATAACTCAAAACTCATCAAATATATTTTGATCACAACTCAAACTATTCTTTAAACATTTAAGATTCACATATATTTAAAATTACATGGAATTCGCTTTCCTGTTATTTTTAGGTTTATGCTCAATCTCACTGCTTGCAGGTGCAGCTTTTACGCCTTGAAACAATTGTTGTATCTTTCAATTAAAACTAAAAGAACATCAGCATAATTTTTTTTTTATTTTCAATTATTTTAAGTAATTTTTAATATTAATCAGGGATAAATTTGTAAACTTATCTTTGTTGGTAGTCAAATTAATGTACAGAAACCGTTATTCAAGGGGGTGATTGATGCATTTCGTAAAAGACAAGGGTAGGCACATTAAGCTTTTGAGAAGTTGCATTAGGGTGATTTTTTGACAAAACATAGGGTAGCGAGTGATATTAACTCATTAGTAAATGTGTCGACCGAAACAGAAATTTCTATCCAACAGATTTACCATTTTGTCTCGCTCAAAAAGTAACATAATTAAATTGAATAAAAAATAAGAAAATCAATATTTAAAAAAATAAAGAAAAGAACGTATAGATGGAAGATTATATCATCTAATCTAATAACAAAGTAACAAAAAAATTAACGAAAATATATTTAAAAAATCAAGAAATTAGGAAATTAAATAATAAGTAACAATCTTAACCAAACATCCCAATTCCAAGTTCAACTCAAAATCACCTAAACATCATATTCCTGATTCAATTCGAGAACAACGTATAAGATAATTCACAGACATTACCTTTATTAAATTCTAGAATTTACTTCTTCTCTATACAACATCGTTATTACAAAATAAATAAATAAACAAATAAAAATCTACTGAATCAATAAAGTCATCCCAAAACACAATACAGAACGTCATTTTATAAATAGTCCAAACACCTTACTGCCGTAGCCTCTCACCGGCACCCTAATCGAATCGCAAAAAGATCATGAATTCTACGAGTCAAATATTTATTTTTAGAGCTATTTGAATATACGGTGAACAATAAGGCTAGCTTTGTGGTTAAATTGATTTTCCATAATAAAATGTACTATGAATTTGCAAGAATTTTGAAGGCACAAAAAAAAGGACACATCAACAAGGTATTTTCGAAAACTTGTTCTTATAATTCAATCTCAATGTCTTTTTGTAATTAACTTCATTCCAAAGAATTCAATTTTGAAGATTGTTGTATTATTATAATTTATGCCGAATAAAATTATAATAAATTGGCATTTAAATTACAAACACTAAAGAATGACTTGTGTACGTCTTTTTCAAAAAAAAAAAAAAAAAGACTTGTGTACGTCTTATAATTGTATTCCATATTAATAACATAAAATCGATCATCTTCTATTAATATTAAGTTTATTTGGGTATTTTATTCATAATAAAGGTATTAAATTAATAATTGGCGGCTATTGCGTTTCTTATTACTTATGATTTTGCTGTTGTGGAGAGAGACCCTAGGAAGAAAACACCACTACCACTAGAACACTAAATCTTAATTTCTTTTTAACGTCTAACCAAATATGGTTGCATATTAAAATCGAATTAGCTTGTTCGACAGTAAATGTCAAATTATCATGTAAAAAACCTATCCAATAATAATAAATAATATCAACCTATCAAGCATTACATCTATAATTGCAACTAGGTACAAAACACTGGCACTAAACTTTTACCACTTTTTTTTTTTTGTTTTTTTGACAAACGTATTGTTAATTCTCAAGACATTGCAAAAGTAGACCAATTTTTTTCTGTCGAATTCTTTGCTACGCTTATTATCTTGTTTTACAACTATAAAAGTAGGCTCCTAGCCACGTAACTTCTAAGCATCACATTGCCACTCTCCACACCAACTGGCGTACGACGTACAAATATTATCTTTCAACGCCAAGCGGTGACCAAACTTTAGAGCCAAAATTTTAAATTTAAATAAAATAAACAGCACAGATAGCAAAATTCAAGAAAACATAATAATAAAAGTTAAGAATTAAGTTAAAAGTGATCAAGAAGAGAGCCGTCTGTTCCAGCAATTTAAAAAAAAGAAATATACCCCGCACCCCCCTTCATTCCCCAATTCATTATTCCATCTCAGCAAAAGCTCAAACAGCAAACCCAAACAAAAGCCTTCTGGTCATCAAATATTTTGCCTGTCAGTGCCTGCGACCAACAAATATTATAACCAAACTGGACAAAAATAAACTAGACATAACATGCATTTCCATTTCCTATCCTTTTTTCTTCATGAATGATATGGCAGAAAACAAGTATGTTTTCCAACACGCATCCAATTTAAGTCTCTATAAGTCTTAATATGCTGCTATATCATTATCATCATATCTTGATGTAGAAATCCCACATGATTGGATTTACCAATTGCCTAGGAAACTGGAAATTCACAAGAAAATGATAAGATTTGGGAAGAGAAAGGCTTAGAATCATTGCTCCCTCAAAAACCCATAAAGATTAGGATTTAACAGCGACAGTTATGTTATTTTATGTCATGTCATGTCTACTTCTTTTATTTGAGAGGCAAAAACCATACGTTATATCCGAGATTATTCTTTCCAAACTTGATGCAAATGTAGAGCAATGCACAAACTGCAGTGGAAATATCATTACAGAGCCAAGTTGACAAAGAGTACTTACAAAATTATGCTCAGCCAGAAAGTCTTGCTCTCAGTTCATTAGCAACAGCATCAATGAACTCTTCAGTATTCAGATACTGGTCCCTAGTAACCCTACACCATGCATGACAAGCATATTAAGAACAAATTCTGTAGGAAAACAAAATAGACATAAAAAATTGAAAGTAATAGGCATATGGTCATCCGCAGACTTGATATATATTGATTTTAGCCAGTACGTACTTGGATCCATGGATAAGAAGTGCTAAATCCTTGGTCATCTTCCCAGATTCAACAACCCCAATGCAAGCAGCTTCTAGTTTCTCAGTGAAATCCAAAAGTCTGGCATTGTCATCCAACTTTGCCCTGTCAACAAGACAATTTCAGATTCTCATTGATATTTTCCCAAAAACCTTTTAAAACCTAACCATTTTTTTATACATCTAATCATATATTACACACACACGCACACACACAAAAGTAATCAACTTTGTATGTGAAAAGAGGTTGAATCTTATACCTGTGTGCAAGCCCTCGTGACCAAGCAAAGATAGAAGCTATACTGTTTGTGCTGGTTTCACCACCTTTCTGATGAACCCTGTAATGCCGTGTAACTGTTCCATGGGCAGCTTCTGCTTCTATTGTCTTCCCATCTGGGCACACCTGGAGCCAGTTCATACTCCAGTAAGAAAAAAAGAAGATACAAATGGTAAAAGATGGAGAAAGAGTTAATTTTCATTGAAATGCTAGCATAGTGCTTGTGTTACTACTATCCCCAAATGGTTATATATTCCTGACTAGTGTCCTCCCGTCCTACCAGAATTACCTAATGTCTTGTATGTGTGACATCAAGATACTTTTAACTATTTTCCGTAAGAAGCAAAAAGAAATCCATAAGAATGCAAAATACTTTGCATACCCACAAAAGTAGATACATGCAACTTTTTAAATAACCAACGATAATGAAAGAATGCAATGTATACATCAAAACAAAATAGATCATTGTGAAGAGATGTACCAGTACAGATGTCATCAATCCAAGAGATCCAAACCCTACAGACATGTAACTGGAAATTAGTGATCGATCAAAGCACTGAATGCCTAAATAACTACAACAAGCAGCAAACTTGTTTCAGCTTCCAGAAGATTGAAGCAAAAACTACACAACTCTCTAACTAACTTGAAGTTCTAACACTTTACTAAACAAACCTTGGGCTAGAAAGTCACTCTGGACATCTCCATCATAGTTTTTGCATGCCCACACATAACCCCCCTCACTCTTAAGAGCATAAGCCACCATATCATCAATGAGGCGGTGTTCATACCTACCAATTCAATGATGTAAATTATAATAAGAACAAGTAAACAAGCATAAATCATTATTGTAAAAGAAATATGCTTAAGTAGTTACCATATTCCAGCAGCTTCAAACTTTGATTTCCAGTTTGCCTCGTAGACTTCTTGAAATATGTCCTTGAATCTTCATTGAACATACCCATACAATTTGGTGAAGGTCCGATAAAATTTTCTTCATAAAAAAATTCCAAAAGGATACATAAAAACCAGAGACTACTGAAAAAGCAAGCCCCATACCTTCCATCATACTTCTTAAGGATAGTATTTTTTGTGCTAAGATAAAGAGGCCACTTTTTCTGATAAGCCGTGTTCATAGAAGCCTCAGCAAAAGCTCTGATGGACTGCAATACCAGGTTAAATGCAGGGAATATAATCAATATGCAGTAGTAAATAAAATAGGATAGGTTTCATTAAAATCATCAAGTGGTTTGTGGATTCAGACCTCATCAGTATTATACATGGATAATGCTACTCCTCCCTCACCCGTGAAGTTGAAAACCTCTAACTCTGTCTTCTCATCTTTTCCTTCTGGTACTGCAAGGAATGTACAAAAAGTAATCAACAAAAGCAGACAATTTGAAGAAGGTTAAGTGAAACAAGTATAAGAGCATAGAAGAAAAGATTACCAAAGACCAATTTGAGTTTGCCAGCTCCCTTAATAACAGTATCAGTTGCTCGATATTGATCACCAAAAGCATGCCTTCCAATACATATGGGCTTTGTCCAGCCTGACAACAGCGACAACAACAATAAAACACCACTCACTCCATAATGTAAATAAATATAACAAACAGGAAAGAGAAAATACCTGGTACAAGGCGAGGAACATTTTTGCAAATGATTGGTTCTCTAAAAACGGTTCCTGCACAGCACATGAGGAGGAAATAGGTGATGAATAAAACAGGTAAAGCTACAAAGATTAATAATACAAAGAAGCTGAAGCCGAAGCTGACTGACCATTCAAAATATTCCTAATTGTTCCATTTGGACTCTTCCACATTTGTTTCAAGTTAAATTCCTTGACACGAGCTTCATCTGCCAATTACCAACACAAAACAACATCATCAATGGAAATGGAAGCAGGCAGGCACGCAAATGATTTGACTGTTGTTTCTTCATAATCATACCTGGAGTGATAGTAGCACACTTGATTGCCACATTGTACCTGAAAAAAATATTTACCAAAAAACCAATATTTATTTATTACTTAAAGTAAAGCAAAGAGATAGATTTCAACTTCAACTTGTATAGTTATTAATTACATACTTGAGAGTGGCTTCTGCACTTTCAATTGTCACTTTGTCATCAGTGGCGTCACGATGTGGAAGGCCAAGGTCAAAGTACTTTATGTCCAACTCCAGGAATGGGAATATAAGCTGATAGAAAGATAGATTTATTTTTAAATTAGAAAACAAACTAGAAAATAATTTATTCACTTTCAAATAATAATAATAATAATAATAATAACAATAACTACGAGGATGGAAATCATCATCACCTTATCCTTGATCGATTTCCAGAATACTCGAGTCATCTCATCTCCTGCACTCCATACATAAACAACATCAACAACAACAACATCATCATCATCATCGTCATGTTATATATCTACACCACATAAATCACCTCACCACTATCAAAACACCTTTTTTTTTTTATTTGTTCTAAAGAAAAATCAAAACAAAACAAAAACAAAAACAAGCGATCAAGAATCAAGCCTTCTAAGAAGAGATGAGATCTCTCACCGTCCATCTCAACGATGGGGTTGGCCACCTTGATCTTCTCAAATCCCATTTTTGATTTTGCTTTTGATCAAAGAGATCTATGAAGATGAAACAAGCAAAGCAGCCGGCCGACTAATATAAGTATCTTTAGTTTCAGAAGGAGTTTGAGTTGACTGCTGCGGGGCTTGGAGCCTTTAAAGGGACTGTTTTCCCCTTTTCATTTTTAGCCTTCAACTTCCCCCAATTTACTTCACTGCCCTTTTATAAAAAGTTTTATATATGAATAATAATTTTACCCTACTAACTTACTCATACATATTTTCAAATTCTTATTAATTTACTAATAATTCTACGTCTATAACATATCTATACACTAATTATATACAATTTGAGTTTTTACTATTTATTTTTATTCTTTTATCCATCCAATTAAATCTTGCTAAATTAGGTTACGTAAAGATGGTTGTATGAATAAACTGTATAATTAGTATTACTTTTTTAATTTGCATTTTAGGATATGGATATAATTCTTTCTATAAATAAAAAGTTTAAATACCAATTTTTGGCTTGCATCCAAAAGTTTAAGATAAGATCTTAAAATGGAAAAAATTATTTTCTTTGTTTTAATAAGTTCAAACTAACAAACCAATTTGTGAATACATATACATATATATATGGCTTTCTATATTGAAACTTTTGATAATTCAACTCAATTTTTAGATGTATCAAATCTTTTAAATTGTTCTCATATTACAAACAAAAAAACATTTTTTACATTTTCATATATATCTTAATATTCATGATAAAATTTCTATCCTATTGTAGGCCCATAGGTCCGCTATAGCCTATCCGCCCACAGAGGTACCCAAACTCGTCGCCCTCTCTATGGCAACCTCTGTCTGCCTTCTAAAATGAGCTGTACCTGCTGCTAAAATATCTGTACCATTAACCTTATGATCTTGATAAATAAATTAATTATTAAACAATTATATTATAGCTTCCAATGCTAATAAAAACAATAATAAAAGTATTCCAAAACTTTTATTCAAATTCGAAGAGGCCTATAACTAGGTTATATTTTAGTTAAAACTTAAAAAAAATATTTTACATATAATATTTACAAGATTTGATATATTTAAATATCTTTGATTAGATTAGGTAAAAATTAATAAAAATGAAATGACTATAATATATAATATGATAATTACCCATACTGAATTGTATAAAATTAGTTGCATAAATAATATATTTGGAGAATTATCCAAAACAAAATGAGACAAAAAAGCGTGATGGCATATATTTGTAAATAGAAAAAGAAATCCGGGCAAGTTTGGAGTTTGCAGAGTTTGTCGAAAGTGACAAGTCCAACCTTTCACCTACCGCATCCACAGACCCACCTAACGCACAAAGAGAAACGACTAATGTTAACGTGCCGACCTGGGCCTCTTTAAGGGAAAAGCAAGGCAATCACGGAAAATTCAAAAAATATCGCAAATTTAAGTATTGATTATAAAAATATTCTATTTTTGTTTCTCAAAATTAATATATTATAATTTTCTGTTAAGGATCCAACATATTATTAGATATTATTAGATACTTGTTTACCTATAACATTGTCAAATGTCAAATAAGATTATAACATTTAAATTTTAAAAAATAAGAATTATTTAATAAAGAAGTCCATTGATTTTGATTATTCTCTTAATTTTTTCTAACAAATTATTTGCACTAGTATTTTTATTATTTTGGATTTTTAATTTGTGAGAAATATAAGTTTTACTCTAACTCATGTTTCAAATTTTTTATCTTAAATAATGTGATATTGTTTCAAAACTTGTTTACTTTATCTTAGTAATTTAATGCAGGGCAGTAACTAGAATTTTATTTTTGCTAGACCAAAATAATTCTAAGCTTAAATATTCGTAGATGTATTATGATTTTTTTATTTTCATTAATTTATTTAATAACAATAAACATGAAATATGCCCGAACCCCTAATATTTGGGACAAGTACAATTGGCCTACCACCTTTTTGAAAATAACCACATAAGCTCTAGACATTAACTATTTTTCATTAAAAATAACTTCAACAATTTGAATGTCCTTTTTACCCTTCCAGATTTTAAGAAAATTATGATATCTTTTTAAGAAATAATAAAACTAAAAAAAGCACTAAAATGTTTGTTTGAGAAGCAAGTGTTCATCCCCATTATTGATTGAGAATTGGATGGAGAAGCATTGTAATCAAGAAGAGAAATCACAAGTGTTCCTTGCATTTCAATAACGATAATTTCTTCAGACACCAGAATCTGGAGGAATGTTCTATTTCTTTAAAGCAGACTTGAGTTATAAAGAGAAATCAACATGAGTCAAAACCAATTCTCCAGTGATTGGCGTTGTCTTGTGGCGACTAAGCTGGGGTTATGGTTCAAGGTGCAGTTCGTGCTGAGGTTGTGGCGATTCACACCGGTAGCTGGAGGCTGGTTTTTCTTCTTTAGGACATTTCAACTTAAATTTGAAGCTTTGAATTGATCTATGGGAGGGTAATGGTTAAAATTGTAGGTTTCGATTTGCGAAAGATCTGTATTTGATAGTATTTTTTATTTTTTTTGGTGATTGAAAGATCTATCCAAATTGATTTGTTGATGGGTCTTGCTGGGGGGCGTGGCGGATGGCTATAGTTGTGGTGGCTGGTTGTTGCCATGTGGTAGTTGCAACTTGGTGTAAATTTCTGTCAACTTGGGAGCTTTTTCCGGCAAAACTTGTTAGATGGCAACTAGTAATGTTAGTGGCTAGTATTGCATTGTCAGTTTGTTTGGGCCTTGGAGGTCCAACTGTTGTTTTCTATACTCCAACCTGGGCGCTGTTCGTTTGGCGAATCGTCTGATTTGTTTTCTCATAATTTATTTTATTGCTTATTTTTTGTTTCCAGTAATTGTTGGATTTGAGATATTGAATGTTTAACGTAAGTTAGATTTATTAGTAGGTGTTCAATTTGTATTTGGTTTCTTGGTATTTGATTTAAGATAGGAAGGAGATAGAGGAAAATAGGAGATTTTTTATTTTAAAATTTTTTTATCTTTTTTCAATTTAATTATTTATATTTCAGATATTTTAGGCTAAGGTTAAATAACACTCTTACCCTTGCTCTTAACAGTTTAACAAAACGGAGATTAACACTTGGGGTTTTGAAATATTTTTGAAAAGGTGGGGGGTCCGTGGATTGTTTTAAAATATTACGAGTCACATATAATTCCCCTTACGCGCGCAAAACTTAGGATATGACTTTTGATGCTAAAGCTTTTCTCAATATAGCGGGTTTCGAACGTGGATGAAAATTTTTTTCGCATGATCCGGGTACTGGTAAAAAAAATCTGGATTTTACGGGAGAAAATCAAGTGCCGGGATTTTCAAGAAAAAATTAGTCCGAATGTGATATTACCAATAAATCCGCACTCGGATAACTCAAACTATTTATTAAAAAAAAATGTATATATCAAGACTTGAACCCATAACTTAGAAGTTGAATTTTAACTATTAACCATCAAACCACATAACTTTTTTCTATTAAAATTGGTAGACAAGTTTATTATTTTTTGTATAATTTAATTAAAACTTATTAATCAAGTAATATATTATGATTTGAACCTAGGTGTTTGACAAACACATCATACAAGTTTTTCCACAACTACGAAGCACATTTTTATAGCATATTAAGCAATCTTATTTTATTTGATTCATTTCAAAGAGTTAAAAAAAATTAAGAAAAAAAGTAAAAAAAATCCGAGGAAAATCCAGGGTTTTTTTCGGGTGCGGTATGTACAATCTCAAAACTGGCAAATACCCGCACCAAAAAAAACCTGAAAAAATCTAGGGATTTTACGGGGACCGAGGGAATTTTTTTGTCCGGTGCGAGTGCAGAAATGCCAAACCCGCACCCGCACTCGGAATTTGCCATTCCTAGATGGCATTTTCCTTGTCACTAATGACATTTTGATACGAAAAATCTTGATGAGGCCCATTATATTTTGGGGATTAAGAGCCCTTAAGATAGTGTCCTTGTTTTATCTTGGAGAATCTATTCTGAGTGCATTTTGGGTAGGTTCAACAGGCAATCTTTTTTTCTTGGAAAAACATCTATTGCAAAAGGTAATAACCTTTGCAAGTCTTAATGCCGTGCATCAATTTTGGGTAGTTTGATATACACTCAGAGGTGTACATGACCTGACATTGCTTATCTTATTGGTGTATTTGGAAGATACTTGACCATGTTGGTCTGAGTCTTTGGAAAGCTATAAAGAAAGTACTTAAATACTTGTAGGGCACTAAGGCTTTACGCTTACTCATCAACAATCTGACATTTTGAATTTGGTTGGATATTCAAATAATGATTATATAGGGTGCTCAGATGACAAGAATTCACTTCGAGGTTTATCTTAATAATGGTAGAAGGAGTGCATTTTGGAAAAGTGTCCAGTAGACACTCACAACTTCCTCCACCACGAGGACAATGTACTTGGCATGCTATGAAGCCACATGTAAGGACATTTGGTTGCAGAATTTTATCTTAGGGTTGGATTTTGTGTTTCATATTCTGAGTCTGCTAAAGCTATTTTGTGATAATTCTTTTGCAATTGCTTTCTCACAGTACTCAGAATTCCTCCTGCTCCAAGCATTGAGATGTCAAGTACTTATTTGTAAGAGAGAAAATGGCTCAATATTTAATATATTAAGCATATTCCAAAAGAGCTCATCTTAGGTAACCCATTAACTAAAAGTTTAGCTTTGAAAAGTTTTTTAGGAGCATGTGGTTCATATGGCTTTGATAGAGTCATACATTCTATTGTGTTAGTAGGAACTCTACGTATTATAATGAGTTAATGAAATCACGTGATTTTATGTTTATATTGCCATATGATTGTGTGCACACTTGTTTTATCATGGCATTGTGACTGGGACCTTCAGCTTGGTCTATGTTGACTTGGTCTCAATCGACATTATTGGAGGCATGAGACACAATATCATTGAGCATGTAGCATCATGGGATGTTTGGCATGTGCGTTATCATTTGATACATGGTATCATTGGATGCTGGGGCATAATTTTTTAGATGTATATATAACATCATTCGGTTTAGACGCTTAATATCATTCAATTGGATGCTTCGACTTTATGGAAATGGACATCAGTTATTTTGGTGATGATGTTTGGACATCATTTTTGTGTTATACTTGCATATTACTTGCCCTATTAACCTGTTTGTGGGAACCTTATTATAGATTAAACATGTTGTTGTTGTTCCTATGACTTGGAGCCTACAATAATTGGTTATGATTTGGGTTTGCTCATTGTTTGACCTGTATAGGTATTGATATTTTGAGATGCAAGAATATGATTTTCTTTTAAGAAATGTGTATTTGTATAAGTATATTAAAACTGTTAGTGAAAGTTTTAAATGATCCATGCGGGATGTTATGACCATAACAAAATTGGGCCTAATTATTTCTAATACAGTAAGCCCATTACTGTAGCCCATTATCTGGGCCTAGTTATTTCTAATTCAGTAAGCCAATTACTGAAGCCCATTATCTGGGCCTAGTTATTTTTAATTCAGTAAGCCCATTACTGAAGCCCATTATCTGGGCCTAATTATTTCTATTTCAGTAAGCCCATTACTGAAGCCCATCATCTAGGCCTAATTATTCCTAATTCAGTAAGCCCATTACTGAAGCCCATCATCTGGGCCTAGTTATTCCTAATTCAGTAAGCTCATTACTGAAGCCCATCATCTGGGCCTAGTTATTTCTAATTCAGTAAGCCCATTACTGAAGCCCATTATCTGGACCTAGTTATTCCTAATCCAGTAAGCCCATTACTGAGCCCATCATCTGGGCCTAGTTATTTCTAATTCAGTAAGCCCATTACTGAAGCCCATCATCTGGGCCTAATTATTCCTAATTCAGTAAGCACATTACTGAAGCCCATCATCTGGGCCTACTATCTGGGTCCCACAATGATCCATCTTGACCCCTATATAAACCCTCCAAAATATTGCTCAAGGTATGCACACTTTTCTGAACTTCTCTCTCTCTAGATTTCCTTCACTTTTGAGAGCTTCTCTCTCTAGGAAATTCTCCCAGAAAATTTCGGAGTGCCGGACACTGACTTGTGCGTCAGAGGGTCTTCGCCGGCACCACCGCCGGCACCCCTGACTGTTTTTCTTTGCTCGCAGGACTGGACCCGACGTACCACCCGAGCTCCGACCCGCTTCCCGACCCAATTCCCGGCCGTTCGGAAGCCGTGCATCAACAGTTGGCGCCGTCTGTGGGGACGACAATTTAAGCCTCTTTTAGTTGTTGCTCCCATCCAAACATACTCAAACACATCATGAGTCACGAATCTCAACACTCGACCTCTCTAGAGGTTGACGAAGAAATCGAGGTAGAAGCACCTCCCCAACGCCGAAGGGTAGTTGATACAGGGAGAGCATTGGTTATATCCTCTGGGGTGGGGCCTAACCTCAGGCAACCCCGACTCCTACTTAGAAGACCGAAGAAGGGTAAGACAAATCGGTTAACTACCATGGAACATACCATGCGGAATTTCAGTGAACAGATGAATCGTATGGTGACTGTGTTCAATCAAGTATTTGGACAAAGTGCTCAGCAGGTTACAAACACTGCTGGGAATAACCTAATGAGTGCCATGATAATACCTAATGTCCCGACGGATGTCAATGGGCATCCTGACCTAGTCGCCCAGTGATGCGTTCGAAACTAGCAAGTATACTAGTCGCACAAGTAATAAAGTGATAAGTAGATATCGTTCCCACGAGGATTGATTCTAATTGAATTTGTTATTCCCAGCAATAATTAACTAAATGGGGGGTTTTGTTGGTTGATTAACTATATAAAAAACTGAATACGACGGTAATTAATGAATAACACAATGCAAACTTAATTGAAATGGGAATTAATCAATGACAGAAATCTGGTCAAGGGATCATTCTCCACCACGATATGGATTTGCGAATTAATTGTAGAATTATCATCCAATTATACCATTGAAATTATCAACCGTAGATAACAATAAGCTCTGTTATCCCAATCTTTCCTTACTTTGTTGTTAAATAAAACAGGCTCTTTATTTAATCTCTATCCATTAAACAACCTAGAACAAGCTCTCTAAATTTAATTCAATGGATGCATTACGATAAGAAAGATAGGTTGATCTAAGCAATAAACACACAAGCTCGGATTATTTAACTTAGGTTGTATTCTCCAATTGCAATCTCTGATCACAATTTTGCTACTAAGGATTAGAAATTCAAGACAATTACGGATCAAGATTTCTAGTCTAGCAATAGACAATAACCAGATTATATTCAGTTGGCCATTCCAAATACAATCCAGCAAGCAATCATAAGCATTAGATATGGGAAAATACAAGCAACTTCAATTAGAGAATTGGATAACAACTTCTTGCACAATCAACTCACAAAAACCATATCAGGGGCTTTGAAATCACCCTCAACCAATTCAGATTCAGTTACACATGTTTAAGAACGTGGTAAATACAATACAACATGGAGACATTCCAGAAAATAAAGGGAAGGGAAAAACTTAGCAAATTTGATGTAATTCTCTTTGGATTGTAGTTCTTCCTCTTTCCAAGCTTCCTTTCTCCTTCAAGAACTCCAAGAGATGAAAGAATTCCAAGCTGCAGCCTCCACCACGTTCCCCCCTCTTCAAGTTATCAAAATAAAACCCTAAAATGTGTTTAAATACTCTGCTACAGTAACGTGCTACAGTGTCCCGTATTATACATGCTACAGTGATGTGTGGAATTACATTTTCTACACTTCTTACACTGTTTTGATTACAACTTTCGGTACACTGAATGGATTCATAAACCGTAAATTTCTCCAAAAAGTAGACTTCGAGAGCTTTTCAACGGTATATGATATGTCATCGGGTTCATTGTATATCAATACAATTAAATCCTAGAAGATGGTTGACTAGCCGAGGTGAAAATGAAGGGTTTTACTCCATTTTTGTGCAAGTTGCTCCAAAACTCCTACAAACATCAAAACCACACAAAAACATAAAAATACCAAGGAATATAGCAAAGAAACATGGACGAATTGATATGAAAATGATATATAAATATACACTTATCAAATTCTCCCACACTTAGACTTTGCTAGTCCTCGAGCAACTACGACAATATGAAATAAACTAAACCGAAACAGAATCAACAAAAAAATTAAAATACACAAATGCTTCATCTTGCAAATAGGCCTCAAAGATTGTACTTAATTATAACCCAAGGAAAACTTCAAAATAATGCACTTGATCAGGAATTTTATCTCAAAGATTAGTTTCGCTTCATTTCAATTCCTCAAGTGTGTGTGTGTAGAGCCATTCTCACCTAATCACTTATAACCCGGATGAGTTTATGCATAAAATGAATCATATTTAATATTGAAGATGTGTGTATAAATGAACTCCATAGGCCTGCTTTTCAAGTCACTCTCCACTAATGTGGACATTCACAACACCAAGGATCAAGTAGGACTTTATTAAGCTTGTAACGTTTGGCTTGGGTGAAGTATGATAAAGGATAATAATTTGGCTCAAATCACCCACAAACACATAAATCATTCAAGACTATGTAGAGCTCAACCCTATAACCCAACTTCATTTCAATTCACCAGGTTACACCCCCAAACTTATTTAGAACACTCAATCTTTTTTTTTTTTTCAGAAAACAAAAGAAAACTACACCCCCACACTTTATTGTTTCATTCTTTTTAAGAACATTAAGGGTATAGATCTCTTATTCTTCTTCTTTTGTTCTTTTTTCCTTCTTTTTTTCTTCTTTTTTTCTTTTTTTTTTTAATTACACTTCCCCTCCCCCACACTTAAACAACACATTGTCCTCAATGTGTAAGTACGTGGACGATAGGTACAGATTGGCTTTTTTTTCTGTTTTTCTTTTTTTTTCCAAACACAATGGAACTCACTTGTATTGCTCATGATACATCCCAACCTCCTCTAACTTCCCAAAACCAGAACATAGCTCAGAATTTAATTGTGAATGATCTACATGCTCATAGGTAAGGGAGTAACTGTTTGGAACAAAATCATTTTAGGTTAGGAAATCTTTTAGTGAGTTAACAAAGAAAAAGGATTACAGAGGCTCAAAGGGGTAACTAGGGATCATTTTCTGTCAAGGTTGGCTATTAAGGCTCAAACGGTCCAATGATGGCCTAAATCATTTCCCCAATGTTGCACAGCCTAGGATTTCGCCTTGAGTGACCATCAAACAAGTTCTAGAATTCATTGAAATCTGAAGAAACATTTAAATTACATAAACTTTCTCTAATTGAACAAATAACTCAGTGATAATAGCTCAGTGCTCAATGTTGCGCAAGGAATCAAAAGCAAAGCGAAAACCAATAAACATTTCAAGCACACAGATCCATGCATCATTTATCATTTTCCAAGAGTTATTCTTAATTCATCATTATCTTATCATCGACCCACAAAATGCAAGAAAAGAGGTACGTGGCGTTGTTACACCTGAGTCAAGATTGTATATTTCAACAATCCTTAGGACCAGTAGCCCGCAGACTTAAGGTTTCCAGCTATATACCTTTATTATGAAAGAACAAAACAAGAAACAAGACACTTCAAACAACATGAAATAAACAAACTACAGATTTATTGAGAGAGAATGCGTTTCAAGAGTAACGAAAACCCCATATTCTGCCATTCTCAGGTTTTTCCACAATGTTTTTTTTTTGAATCGAAACTGATAAAGACAAAAACACATAACAACTCGAAATTACATAAAACTAAACTTACTCAGAAAATAATAAAGTCCAACAAATCAGCAAACACAAACAAGTCAGTTAGAATGGGTTTAAAAAGTTAGAAGTTAGCCTCCTTATTCAGCCATTATGGATTAAAGAAATCCAGAATGCGTTTCAAGAGAACTTGAACTTTTTAAGCCACCACTCTAAAAGCCAAGATTAGAAAATATTACCTGGGGTGAAAGAAATAACCTAAAAAAAAAACTCAAAAGAAATGACATGAAAAATCTCAAATAAACACACTAAAAAGAAAGTAAAAAGAAAGTAAACAAAAATGAAGCAAACCAATAGATAGAGATTACAGATGGAGCGTTAAATCCAGTCTACGCCTTTTATTGCCTTCTCCAAACCAATCTATCACATAAGACCGTTGTTGGATCAGGCTAATAGACGAATTCTTGGAGTTTATCAATTAACTCCCCTGCAGTTGAAGCTGTAACCAGGATTTGCCTCGCTGACGGTGAGATTAAGTTTTTTTCTACAGCTTGATCAAGAAAGGATAACAAACCATCGAAAAAGTTATTAACATTTAACAAACCAATGGGTTTCCGATGGATGTTTAGCTGTGCCCAAGAGATGATTTGAAATATCTCCTCTAATGTACCATAACTCACCAGTAACAACACACTATAAATGCATCAGAGGAGGGGAGTGACTTAACAATCATATGTTTACATACAACGCTCATGCATGCTAGAGACCTGTAAGCTCTTCCCCTCCCCCCATTGTATTTGGCATCACGCTAGATCTCGTAACAAGCTAATGTTTAGGGATATGCCGAGACTTTACTCCTCCTAGGGCTGCACCGCTGTCACAAACCCCCCATTAAACCCAAGACTAACCCCTCCATAAATCAAATTAATACCCCTCGCAGCTAATGTCCTACCAAGATCAAGAGCTGCTGTGGTACACTCTCCATCTTTACCAAATTGCGATCCGCAAAATACGCATATATTGCGGAATCGCCGAATTGGTGTTTTCTCCATTTCTACAAGTGCTCTAATCTTGTGTAAGACACGTTAGATATTGTGCTTTTCAATTGCAAGACAGGTTATGGAATGACATATGAAAATATGCAGAATGTATATATACACCCATAAAACTTTCAAATTTTGACACATGGGGACATACTTTCGGTGGGGGTTGCCCGATGCAGATTTATCGCCCCAAGATTTGAAAAAATGAGATATGCTTTCGGCGAGGTTTGACAAAACCTACACACTTGTCTCCCACGTGAAGCATGGAAAATGGAGATACACTTTCGGCGGGGGTTGACAAAACCGCCACAATTGTCTCCCACGTGAAGCATGAAAAGTAGAGATATACTTTCGGCGGAGGTTGACAAAACCTCCACACTTGTCTCCCACGTGTGCTTATGTCATGGGGTATTCATATGGTTTGTCAAAAAGAAAACTTGAAATTAAAACAAACAAAATCAACAAACAACAACAACACAAAAAACAACATTGATAATCAGATCAAACGAAACAAGAAAGAAATAAAATTCGACAACAACAACACACATTCAAATATACCAGTAGTTGTGATTGTGGCTCACATCTTCCTCTGGTTTTACGTCCAGTAACGGCTGAAACGCCTTCTATAAGTCGGGGATTTGCTTCCCATCCAGTTTTCTTATAAACTAGCAAACAGGGTCGTTTTTAGTCAGATTCCCTAGACTATAACACTGCAATTCATCACGAAATTGTGTCCACATATTAAGTAATTCACGCTGAACAAGTCCACAAGAATGAGACTCCAGAGTTAATAAAACATTATCCAGTGACTCATTACTCAAACCATTCTTAATAAATGAAAGTTTATCTTCTCTATTCCTGGACGCAAAACCTAATGAACGACAAGTCTGGTTACAATTCCAGCTAGCACATTTATAACATACTTGTAACCTTTTCGCTCTTCGCCTCTTGGCGTAGTAGCTCTTTCCTAGACCAGGCATGAATTTTGCGAGAATAATGTCCGGCTCACCGGACAATCTCACCTTGGCTTCGATAAGCCATCGGATATCCGCAGGCAGATTTAAGAGCATTAGTACCCAAAGTCTAGTCATCCGTACTTTATAAATTTTAAACACAGCATTTTGAGGAAGTGAAGGAAAATATTTACGAAGGTTCGACAAAAAGATATCGGCATCCATTGAAGAGGAGAAAAGAAGAGATATTACCGATAATGCGATCGGGTTTGTTTTTCTCCAAGATATGCACGTTTCAAACCTTTGGCGAATGACTTCAACTTCCGTTTGGATGTTTCCACAAGCTGCTGCACAAATGAGCTCAAAGCACAGAGTAATCAAATTAAACAAAAGAAAGGAAAAGAAAAGAGCAAAAACGAAACTAAAGACACATAAAAGAGATAACAACACAATAGCAAACAAAAGTAAAAAACAAGTAAAAATATAAAAACAAATGAGACAGATGGCAAAGAGAGATAAAACCTGATCAATTTGATGGCCTACGAAAGGAATCTCCTCAAGACACAAAAATCAATCATTATTACCTTATTTTATTTTTCTTTTCTTTTCTTTTATTTATTTTTCAAAAACATTGGGTTGCCTCCCAATAAGCGCTTGGTTTAACGTCCTCAGCCCGACGTTGGTTCCATCATGGGAGGGTCCAATCTCCACTGTGCTTCTCTAGTGGGCTTGGATCCTTTTTCCAACAAGAATTGGTGCATGCATATGGCTGGGCTTTGGATGTTAGCAATCGTCCACCCCATAGCTGTTTTGTGGTCTGTAAGTATTTGGACGAGTTTCTCTTCTTGTATTCGTGCAAGGCCCATTTCCATTGTAATTGGCAAAGTATCATTCTTACCCAAGAATCTATGATTCAAATGATCTGGCAGTGACTTAAGCTCCAAGGTATTGGTTTTCATAACAGAAGGAAGAAGTTTCTCATTAGATAAAGTAAATTGAATGTACGAAACATCATACCTATTTGTAGCTTCCTCCATTTCTTTGGACACTTGTATCAAAATTCCTGACTCATTGGAATTTTTTGTCCCTATATGCTCACTAATAGCTACATCCAATCCATTCTTGCCAGTTAACTCAAAGTATTGTTGTGGCAAAGAATCAACAATGTCAACTGCAAAAACAGAATGTAAGTCACTAGAGTACCTCATTACCTCAAAAATATTGAAACATATCACCTTGCCATCAAACTCTATGAAGAGAGTGCCATCATGAACATCAATCTTGGTTCTAGCAGTTTTCGAGAATGGTCTCCCTATAAGAATCGGTGTTGGATTAGGAGATGTCTCATCCTCTATTTCAGAACATAAAAGTCTGCTGGAAAAACCAATTGATTCACCTGCACAAGCACATCTTCCACAACTCTTTTGGGATATGCATTAAAATGATCAGCAAGTTGAATGGTAATACTAGTTTTCGCAAAAGGTCCCAGATTTAAAGAAGCATAAATAGAATATGGCATGACACTAATAGATGCTTCTAAATCTAACATAGCTCTTTCAAACTTGGTTTTACCAATGATGCATGGAATGGTGAACGGACCAGGATCTTTGCATTTCGGAGGAATTTTTCTTTGCAATACAGCTGAAACATTTTCCCCCACACTTACCTTCTCATTTCCTTTCAACTTCCTCTTGTTGGTGCATAACGCTTTCAGAAATTTTGCATAACGAGGCACTTGCTTGATAGCATCCAGAAGTGGTATGTTTACCTCGATCTTGCGAAAAGTTTTAGGATTTCTTGTTCTTGTTTCTCCTTCGATTATGCAAATCTACTAGGAAAAAGTGGAGGAGAAACATATGAAGGAATGGGAGTTAGAGGATTTACCTGAGAAGTCAGTGTTTTGTTCATGGTGGAAGTGGTGTCATCTCCTTCATCAGTTTGTGATTTTCCCGGTAAGACATCTAATTGCTCTCCACTTTGCAAAGTTATAGCACTAGCAGTCTCTCTTGGATTGATTACCGTTTGAGAAGATAACTTTTCTGAGTCTTGGCCCTCGAATTTGCTCATGCTAGTAGCCAATTGTCCCATTTGATTTGCCAGGTTTTGGATACTTGCCCCAGTTTCCTGCTGGAATTGCATTGTGTTAGTGGCAAGTGCATTAACAATATCTTCGAGAGACATACCTGAGTTTTGCAAAGCTGGTTGCGGTGCTGGATGTGGCATTGGTGGTGGTTGCATTTGAAAAGGTTGCTGCACTCTAGGTTGATTGAAACCTTGTGGCCGATTTGGTATCACATTTTGAGTGATTGGTTGATGATTCCAGTAACTGAAATTATGTTGATCTTCCCATCCCGCATTGTAAGTGCTAGAGAAAGGATCATACCATTGCCTCATTTGTCCTGGAAATCCACCCATGGCATTGGCTTGTTCCATATATTCTTCTTGTAAAGTTGGATACATATCGATTGAATGCTCCATCGTAGAATATATCCCACATTCATAAGATTTTTGCATATCTCCTACAGCCATGTTTTCCACAAGAGAGGTTAGCTCAGAAAGTTGTTGTTCAATGTTCGGAGTGCTTACCTCATTTACTCTCCATGGTACTTGTGGCTCAAATCCGCTACCGAATTGATAGAAGTTTACTGCCATGTTGTCTAAACACAAACAATCAGAAAAGAAAAACAAAGAAAATATGAATCAACAATGAAAACAAAATAACAAATCTATTAGAAAATCAATCCCCGGCAACGGCGCCAAAAACTTGATGCGTTCGAAACTAGCAAGTATACTAGTCGCACAAGTAATAAAGTGATAAGTAGATATCGTTCCCACGAGGATTGATTCTAATTGAATTTGTTATTCCCAGCAATAATTAACTAAATGGGGGGTTTTGTTGGTTGATTAACTATATGAAAAACTGAATACGACGGTAATTAATGAATAACACAATGCAAACTTAATTGAAATGGGAATTAATCAATGACAGAAATCTGGTCAAGGGATCATTCTCCACCACGATATGGATTTGCGAATTAATTGTAGAATTATCATCCAATTATACCATTGAAATTATCAACCGTAGATAACAATAAGCTCTGTTATCCCAATCTTTCCTTACTTTGTTGTTAAATAAAACAGGCTATTTATTTAATCTCTATCCATTAAACAACCTAGAACAAGCTCTCTAAATTTAATTCAATGGATGCATTACGATAAGAAAGATAGGTTGCTCTAAGCAATAAACACACAAGCTCGGATTATTTAACTTAGGTTGTATTCTCCAATTGCAATCTCTGATCACAATTTTGCTACTAATGATTAGAAATTCAAGACAATTACCGATCAAGATTTCTAGTCTAGCAATAGACAATATCCAGATTATATTCAGTTGGCCACCCAAATACAATCCAGCAAGCAATCATAAGCATTAAACATGGGAAAATATAAGCAACTTCAATTATAGAATTGGATAACAATTGCTTGCACAATCAATTCATAAAAACCATACCAAGGGCTTTGAAATCACCCTCAACCAATTCAGATTTAGTTACACATATTCAGATAGAATACAAATACAATACAATATGGAGACATTCCAGAAACTGAAAGGGAAAGGGAAAACTTAGCAAATTTGATGAAATCTCTTAGGATTTGTAGTTCTTCCTCTTTCGAAGCCTTCAATCTCCTTCAAGAACTCCAAGAGATGAGAGAAATCCAAAGATGCAGCCTCCTCCACGTTCTCCCCTCTTCAAGTTATCAAAATAAAACCTTAAAATGTGTTTAAATACTCTGCTACAGTAACCTGCTATAGTGTCCCGTATTATACATGCTACAGTGATGTGTGGAATTACATTTCTACACTTCTTACACTGTTTTGATTACAACTTTCGTTACACTGAATGGATTCATAAACCGTAAATTTCTCCAAAAAGTAGACTTCGAGAGCTTTTCAACGGTATATGATATGTCATCAGATTCATTGTATATCATACAATTAAATCCGAGAAGATGGTTGACTAGCAGAGGTGAAAATGAAGGGTTTTACTCCATTTTTGTGCAAGTTGCTCCAAACTCCTACAAACATCAAAACCACACAAAAACATAAAAATACCAAGGAATATAGCAAAGAAACATGGACGAATTGATATGAAAATGATATATAAATATACACTTATCACCCAGACTTCTGGATTGCCTCGCCATCAGGTCATTCAACCAAATCTTCACCATCCTATTGTTCTCCATGCTGAATATTCACCTCACGCATGAACTCTACCAATGTTCCGTGCAAAGTTGCAATCTTAGCCCCATGCATCTCCGATTGCTCCATCAAGCTCCCCTTCTGTTGAGCTTGTGGTATGCCAACCAGCGCCTCTAACTGTGCCAATCTATCTTTGAGCGTCTCCCCAGACCTTATGCTCAAAAGATAACCAGAATGTGAGTAGGTAGAGACAAGTTACGCAAGATACATTAAACCCCCATTTGGATGCCACTTTGGCCCTCGTAGCCAAACTAGACCTCTTCGCCAACTTGGCCCTCCTAGCCACCCTTGGCTCTCCTTGCCACAACCGGGCTCTGATACCACTTGTCACAGGACTTTTTTCTGATATGCGGATTACCCTGCAATAGCGCTAAGCCCCCACTTAGCCAGTTACTTGATAAACCGCTTTGGAGGTTCTCACCGAAGTACGCGTAACTTAACTCACAATTTTTCAAGAATCACACAAAAGGATTTACGGAAGCAC
>SNVD02013841.1:0-85047 GCA_013180625.2 Boswellia sacra
TGGTATACTCACCCCGATTTTGCGAAAAGTTTCCAGGATTTTTTGTTCTTGTTCCTCCTTCTTCGATTTTACAAATCTACTAGGAAAAGGTGGAGGAGAAACATATGAAAGAATGGGGGTTATAGGATTTACTGAGAAGTCAGTGTTTTGTTCATGGTGGAAGTGGTGTCATCTCCTTCATCAGTTTGTGATTTCTTTGGTAGGACATCTAATTGCTCTTCATTTTGCAAAATTATCGCACAAGAATTCTCTCTTGGATTGATGACCGTTTGACAAGATAATTCTTCTGAGCCTTGGCCCTCGAATTTGCTCATGCTAGTGGCCAATTATCCCATTTGATTTGCTAGGTTTTGGATACTTGCCCCAGTTTCCTGCTGGAATTGCATTGTGTTAGTGGCAAGTGCATTAACAATGTCCTAGAGAGATATACCTGAGTTTTGTGAAGCTGGTTGCAGTGCTGGATGTGGCATTGGTGGTGGTTGCATTTGAAAAGGTTACTGCACTCTAGGTTGATTGAAACCCTGTGGCCGATTTGGTATCACATTTGGAGTGATTGGTTGATGATTCCAGTAACTGAAATTATGTTGATCTTCCATCCAGCATTGTAAGTGCTAGAGAAAGGATCATACCATTGCCTCGTTTGTCCTGGAAATCCACCCATGGCATTGGCTTGTTCCATATATTCTTCTTGTAAAGTTGGATACATGTCGATTGGATGCTCCATCGTAGAATATATCCCACATTCATAAGATTTTTGCATATCTCCCACAGCCATGTTTTCCACAAGAGAGGTTAGCTCAGAAAGTTGTTGTTCAATATTCGGAGTGCTTACCTCATTTACTCTCCATGGTATTGTGGCTCAAATCCGCTACTGAATTGATAGAAGTTTACTGCCATGTTGTCTAAACACAAACAATCAGAAAAGAAAAACAAAGAAAATTTGAAACAACAATGAAAACAAAATAACAAATCGATTAGAAAATCAATCCCCGGCAACGGCGCCAAAAACTTGATGTGTTCGAAACTAGCAAGTATACTAGTCGCACAAGTAATAAAGTGATAAGTAAGATATCGTTCCCACGAGGATTGATTCTAATTGAATTTGTTATTTCCAGCAACAATAAACTAAACAGGGGAGATTTTTGTTGAATGCTTTACTAAATGAAATAAGAATGCAAGTAAAGAATAACAAAACAGAAAGTAATTTTGAATGAAAAATCAATGGGAGAAAGCTGATTAAGGGATCCTTCTCTACCACAAGATATGGATTTGCGAATTAATCGTAGAATTGTCATCTAATTACACATTTGAAATTATCAACCGTAGATAACAACAAGCTCTGTTATCCCAATCTTTCCTTCCTTTGTTGTTAACTAAAACAGGCTCTTTATTTAATCTCTATCCATTAAACAACCTAGAACAAGCTCTCTAAGTTTAATCCAATAGAAGCATTACGATGAGAAAGATAGGTTGATATAAGCAATAATCACACAAGTTCGGATTATTTAACCTAGGTTGTATTTTCCAATTGCAATCTCTGATCACAATTTTTGCTACTAATGATTGGAAATTCATGACAATTACGGATCAAGATTTCTAATCTAGCAATAGACAACAACAGATTATATTCAGTTGGCCATTCCAAATACAATAAGTAAGCAATCATAAGCATTAGATATGGGAAAATACAAGCAACTTCAATTAGAGAATTGGATAACAATTTCTTACACAATCAACTTACAAAAACCATATCAGGGGCTTTGAAATTACCCTCAACCAATTCAGATTCAGTTACACATGTTTAAGAACGTGGTAATACAATACAACATGGAGACATTCCAGAAAATGAAAGGGAAGGGAAAAACTTAGCAAATTTGATGAAATCTCTTAGGATTTGTAGTTCTTCCTCTTTCCAAGCCTTCAATCTCCTTCAAGAACTCCAAGAGATGAGAGAAATCCAAAGAGGCAGCCTCCTCCACGTTCTCCCCTCTTCAAGTTATGAAAATAAAACCCTAAAATGTGTTTAAATATTCTGCTACAGTGAATTGCTACAGTGCCCCGTATTATACATGCTACAGTGACTTGTGGAATTATATTTCTATACATCTCACACTGTTTTTATTACAACTTTTGGTACACTGAATGGATTTATAAACCGTAAATTTCTCCAGAAAATAGACTTCGAGAGCTTTCCAACGGTATATAACATGTCATCGGGTCATTGTATATCAATACAATTAAATCCGAAAAGATCACTGACTAGCAGAGGTGAAAATGAAGGGTTTTACTCCATTTTTGTGCAAGTTGCTCCAAAACTCCTACAAACATCAAAACCACACAAAAACATAAAAATACCAAGGAATATAGCAAAGAAACATGGACGAATTGATATAAAAGTAATACATAAATAGACACCTATCATGAAGGAACCAATATAATATTCCATCCTTTCACTAAATGCAAAAAGAGCATATTAAATGAATCTAGTTAAAAAGTTTAAATAAAACACTAGTGGAGTAGGGAATTAAATAAAACAATTAAATTCAAGCCAATTAGAAAAGAACTACAAAAACAAACCAAACACAAAAATTCCGATGCTTCATTATTAAGAAATTCCGATGACATCCATGTCGAGCAAATAATCCTAGAGAAATTTCAAATATTCTCTCTTTTGCTATTGTTTTTCTCTTAACTCATGACTAGTTTACAATTAAAAAGAATAAAAGTAATTTTTTAGTAATGTTACTTAGAAAATCTGATAACATATAATGAAATCTTCTTAGAAATATCATTCAAGAATGCACTGAAGATGGAACTCATGTCATCTGCACACAAAACGGAACAAGGAACAGCTTCAATGGTATGTAAAATTACAAGTGAAGAGTAGATCATCAACACTGAAAAGGCAAAGCCGAAGTGAAACAGGCCTCAGACTGCATATTCTCATCCATCACCTACAAATCCAAATCACCAAAACACACACACACTTTCAGATTCAAGACCAAAATTCTCAAAACTTACCTCACTCTCTCACACAATCCCTACAGTAACAGTCAAACCCACAAATTTAAATGCCACTTTCACAAAACCACACGCACAGCCTTCGCTTAACAGAAAAACAAAAATACCACCTTACAAAAAATTTTAAAACAAAAAAAATCATTTTTACATCAACACAGAAAATTAGTCATAAACAATAAATAAATAAGTAATTAATTAATTAAAAGAAATGAAATTACCTGGAGTAATGAAATAATAAATATAATATGAGGATCTTGAGGAGGATTGAGGGTGAAGATCAAGTCGGGGACGCACATGGCAGTTGCTCCGTGTCGGTCTCTCATGACCGCATCCTAATCAAAGGCTTCTTTGGTTGTCTCTCCCCTCTCAAGCTTGCCTCTATTTGGGGCTTTGGCCTTGATGACAAGAAGATCAATGAATCATTGGAGTTGCTTGACTCCTCAAGTCGCGGCTATCAAGAGATGGTGAATTCAATGGAAGCTTTGTGGATGTACAGGAAATCTGGAGCGGGTGATTAGGATTTGATGTTGTCGAATGAAAAGGCGATGTTTTGTAAGGAAGGCTAATCGAATGAAAAGGATAGATTTGTTGAGTGTCAGTGAACTGAGGCTGAAATTAGGGTTTTATTTTTCATTATATATTACTCATTGTATACGACGTTCAATGCTGCCCGCAGTAAATCATTCCCAACTTTGGACAAATCTACGATGGTATTTATGGGTCAGGAAATTTAAAACTTTTCACTGCATTTATTTAAAACTGCTGCAGAAACTCGTAGTAAAAAGGCACTTTTCTTGTAGTGAATCCTACATCTTAGCACATCCAAAGTACTTGATTTGCTTCACATAGATCTTATGGGCCCTATGCAAATTGAAAGCATTGCTGGTAAGAGATTTTTTTGTGTGGATGACTTCTCTAGATATACTTCGATTGATTTTAGTAAAGAAAAATCTGATACTTTTGAAGCTTTCAAGAATCTTTGTGTTAAGCTTGAAAATGAGTAAAACAGGAACATTGGCAGGATAATGAGAATAAGAAGTGATCATGACAAAGAATTTTCAACTCCTAAACCTCCTAAACAAAATGGCATTGTGGAAAAAAAAAAAGAACTAGAGTGATGCTCAATAGCAAGAAGTTGACAAAAAGGCTATAGGTTGAAGTAATAAGCACTGCTTGTTATATTTCAAATAGAGTTTTTCTAAAACCTGGAACTAACTAGACACCTTATGAAATTTTGAAAGGAAGAAAACCTAATTTGAAATATTTTCATGTTTTTGGATGCAGGTGTTACATCTTAAATGACAGAGAACAGTTAGGCAAATTAGATCCAAGAAGTGATGAAAGAGTTTTTGTAGGATATGCACAGAACAGCAAAGCTTTTTGAGTCTATAATCTTCGAACTAAGTCAGTCATAAAATCTGCAAATGTAGTATTTAATGATCTGGATGATTATGCAAAATACTCACACAAAGAAAGCATAACCAGCTTTACAGAGAATGCAAAAAGATCAGTATCAGACAACAATAACAATAGAAAGGATTCAGTTATGAAAGAGAAAACAACTGCTGCTACATCAGATACAGCAATGACATATGACAACACAGATCTAAATAGAAACTTAATCAGAATTGAAGATGAAAGAAAAGATCCACCAACTTGGATACAAAAGGCACATTCAACCAGTTCTATGATTGGAACACCAAATAGTATGATGAAAACTAGGAGCAAGGTAAGAAATCAGGTAAGATTTGCATATTATTTTTCATTAGTTGAACCAAAAAATGTGAAAGAAACTTTAAAAGAATATGTTTGGATTCAAGCAATGCAAGATGAACTTAATCAGTTTAAAAGAAATGAAGTATGGGAATTAGTTCCTAGGTTAGAAAATACAAATGTCATTGGAACTAAATAAATATTCAAAAATACAACTGATGAAAGTGGTCAAGTAGTAAGAAATAAGGTTAGGCTAGTAGCACAAGATTACACACAAGTAGAAGGCACAGACTTTGATTAAACCTTTACACCAGTAACTAGACTTGAGTCAATCACATTACTACGTACAATTGCTCATTTGCTTGATTTTAAATTGTACAAAATGGATGTTAAAACAACCTTTTTAAATGGTTATCTCAATGAAGAAGTTTTTGTTGAATAACCTAAAGGATTTGAAGATCCTAACCATCCTGATTTTGTGTACAAATTGCATAATGCTTTGTATGGGTTGAAACAAGCTCCCAGAGCTTGATATGAAAGATTGCCAAATTTTTTGATCAATAGAGGTGTAGTAGAGGCAGCAAGGATAAAACTTTATTTATCAAACATGCATCTAACTAAATATATGTAGATTAACAAACAAAAGCAAAACTAATGAATTTGTTAAGTTGATGCAGGAAGAGTTTAAGATGAGCATGGTAGGAGAATTAAATTTCTTTTTTGGATTACAGGTTAAACAAATGAATGATGTGATATTCATATCTCAATCAAAATATGCTAAAAACCTTGTAAAGAAATTTGGACTTGAGAATGCAAAATCAATGAAAACTCCTATCAGTACTAACCTGAAACTTTCAAAAAACAATGCAAGAAAAGAGGTTGATGCAAGTTTATATAGAAGCATCATTGGCAGCTTGTTATATCTCACAACAAGTAGACTAGAATTGTGTTTTAGTGTGGACTTTGTGCAAGATTTCAAGCGAATCCCAAAGAATCACATCTGGCAGCAGCTAAAAGAATCATCAGGTATGTACATAGAACCCATGATTATGGGATATGGTTTTCTAAAGATATAAATGATTATCTTACAGGGTTTAGTGATGTTGACTGGGCAGAAAATACAGATGACAGAAAGAGCACATAAGGTGGATATTTTTATCTTGGTACTAACTTAGTTTCTTGACACAACAAAAAGCGAAATTTCATCTCTTTGTCTACTACTAAAGTTGAATAAATAGTAGCACGAAGTTGTTGCACACAATTACTTTGGATGAAGCAAATGCTGAATGATTATGGTATTGAACAAAAATCTATAATAGTGTTTTGTGATAATACTAGTGCTATAAACATTTTCAATAATCTTGTTCAACATTCTAGAATAAAACATATTGACATAAGATACCATTTTATAAGGGAACTTGTAGAGTCTAAGGTGATACACATTGAACACATCTCCACTGATAAACAATTAGCTGACTTGTTCACTAAGGCATTGGATATAACAAGATCTGAAAATCTAAGAAATGTCTTAGGCATCTGTCAGTTTTCTAAATAAGCATTGCTTGCTGTTATGTTAATTATATCTGCAATATCATAAGTTTTCTTCTAATTAAGCATGTGTGAGCTTTAATATAAAATTGTGTGAATATTAAGATACTAGTTTAAAATAAAAAATACAAAGAGGACTACCAATATATGATGTATGAAAGCCATCATTGAGTGTAACATCAAAGTATCTAAGAAATATGTTGAGGTCACCCACTCAAATGAAAAGGGCTACCTCTATATTGTGTGAAAGCTATTGTATTTTATAATTCAATGTGATTAATTCTTAATAAATATGTCAAAATGATATTTTTGACATCTCAAGTGATTAAAAAATAAAGGTAAACAGCTTTCATATGAAGATTATAAACAGCTTTGAAATATGCTTCTTTAGAATGATTTATATGATGTCCAAATATTGTTGTTACGGTAAATGTAATTGTTTTCTGTTATGTTTTTCATATCATACGATGGCTTTTGTGCCCAACTGAAATTTGACTTTTCTTGTGTGTCCATATGTCAAAATTACATGTCAGCTTTATTGAATTAAGAGAGAGAAACTTCAGTGACGGGAATCCTAACTCTATTAGAATTCCTTATTTTAATGGAAATCAAATTTTAAATTTTTGTTCATTACTGATATTAATTAAGTGGTTTTGGAAAAGGATTTAAAAATTTAAAATTTATGGGAAACGGAATTGTATTAAAATCCAGTTTCTTCCCAAGTATATCACAAACATAGTTAAGGCTCTTTTTGTTCATATCATATTCGATCAGCTTTGTATCCATTCTCTCTCTCGTCTTGCTTCTCTCTGTTTTAAGAAAAACTTGCAACTCTCAAACCCTAACAATGGTGTCCTTATCTGAATCTATGAAGACCACCACTGCATCATCTTCCTCACATGACTCTGGTCACAACAATAACGACAGTTCTCAGTCATCTTAGTCTCAACAATAGCATGTAGAGATCCCGTTTGATCCTGTAATAAGTGAAGATGAATCAATCCTAGTTAAACGAATGAAAGACAAAGTGAAGCAAAAGTTCAACATGTTTCTCACAGTAGCCGTTAAGCAAAATTTCTTGAAGTATACATCAAAGAGGAAGTTACAGGTAGAAAGGCCAGAGAAGATAACCGACTTCAACAAGTATGGTTTGAGTGAACTTCTTGAGTCTATTTACTGGACTCGAACGGTGAACAACTTCTTACCCTTTGTTAAGTATTTGATTCAAGAATTTTATACGAATATCACTGCTTCAATTGATGATCTGAAAAGCTATCATTATCACAAAGTGTATTGTGGAGAAAAATTTGTGAAATTTTCATCGAATGTCATCAACACTTTCTTTGATATACCCATTGGTAGTTTACACTCTGTTGAAGAAAATTTTGATATGGAAGTTGTTCTTAAGGAATTAAATGGTCGAGAGGATTTGGTTTGGAATCCAAGAGATGGCATTGATCAACAATACCTTAGAAAGAAATATCGAGTTCTGCATAAAATTGCACAGTTTGATTGGTTTCCTTTTCACATCAGAACCAAGTCAGGGGAGATAGAGTGAAATTTTTTTTCTGTTTGGGAACAAATAAACCAATTAATTTAGGTTTATGGATTTATAAGATGATTGTCCAGATTGCACCATATAAATTTGATTACCATTTGCTTCTATTTCCTTGTTTGATTCAGTGTATTTTAGCTCAAAATGGTATTCCCATTAGCCCAAAAGAACACATTCAAATTTTGTCTAAATCCATCACAAAAGGATTTTTGCATCGATTGCATGACAAAACTAATCTGCCTGTCCCTGAACCAAAACCAAAAAGAGTCTGAAACAATCCAATGAGCAATATGGAAGAGCGGCTTGCTTTGATCAATTCTGTTTTGTCTGATATTATGTAAGATCTTAAGGACATCAAAGCAAAGTAGTTTGCATTGGAGAATAAACTTGCTAGAAAATCTATTGCTGCAGAAGAACCACAACCCATGGAAACCGCAGATATGGTGCAAGAGAATTTTACAAAACAAATACCAGAGATAGCTAAGCAAATGCCAGAGGAGGATCAAGCTGCACAACTTGCTGTTGAGATAGACATGATGGCAGAAAAGAAACAGAAGAAAAAGAAATTCAAGAAGAAAGCTAAAGGAACTGATTTGAAGGCCAAGAAGAATGTAAAACTGGTAAAGAAAAAGTCTGACAAGAAGAAAAAGAAAAGTGCAACAGTAGTTCCAGAACTGCAGGATGAATCCTTGTCAGATGAACCAGCTCAAGTGGAACCCAAAATAACATTACCTTCACCACCTTCTAAAAAAGAACATGATATTGCACCAGCTCTTGAAACAAAACAACCTATCTCTCCACCACCACAGTCACCTGCACATGAAGAAGAACATACACCTGATACAGAACACACACAGGAACCAGTTCCTGAAGCAGACATAGCAGAACCAGCCACAGCAATCCCAACTCAACTTACAACAAAATCACTTGTGGATTTACAACAACCTGTTGCTGAGTCACAGCCAACTGAAACCAGTGCTAACAGACTTGACAAGGAAATCTACAAGATTGTGGCAGAGATCACTGGTACTTCATCTGATACAACTGGAGCACAGACAACTCTTGTGGTTCCTAAACAGTCTACACCTACCACTACTGGCAAAAGGTTCAAGACTAAGGCTGGTAGGATCAAGAAACGACCTAAAAGTTCATCATCGCCTCCTATTCACAAGTCTGCCCAACTTCGTTAATGCCTTTTCTGTTTATTTTATTTTGGAACTTGTTCAGAAATCAAGGGGGAGAAGAAGTTTCTGATAATTCTGTCTGTTTTGATGTTTTTTTTTTTTTTGAACTAATTCTCCTTGATGCTCCTTGACTTCAAGGGTAGTAAGTAAGGGGGAGTGAGGACTCTTTATATTTGCATTTGAACTATTTTATGCCTTGTGTTTTTGACTTGTTACTTTGCAAGAATTACTTTACTGTGTTTTGTGTTATTACCTGCATATTTCATTTGTTCGATGTTTTTGTCACTTTTTGTTATTTGCTCTGATCATGCTTTGGTTGAGGTGTTGTTTGATAAGTTTGTCAACTTCACTTTGTTTTATTTTTGCAGGATATTTACATTCAAACATTTTTCTGTTATGTGATTTATAACTGCACAATTGATATTTATTTAACTATGTTATTTTCTATTTGATAGATCATGATTGCTTATAGTTATTTTAAACTTGTCTTCGTGTGGTATTCTTTGATCAGAAACAATTTGGTGTTTTCATCACAAGTTGCCAAAAAGGGGGAGATTGTTGGTGTCAACGTGTGACAATCATGCATGTGTTATGCACATGATAATTTTGGACAAACTTATGATAAAACTAGAATGTTATATTGTTTCTTATTTTACTGTTTCTAGAAGTATAATTTAGGAAGTATTTGATTCATAATGAATATCTGTTTAGATTAAGACATTATTTGATGTATCCCAGTTAAATTAGGAGTATATTATTTGTGTCCTATTCCATTTAGGAGTTATTTATATCACTTCCTAAAGTATTGGTCTTTATCTTAATTTGAATTTGATTAAGATTTTTACAGGATTTTAAAGAGATTACAATTGGACATCCTACTATATAATGTTATGTTTACATAACTTATATGTTGATGGTGTGTATGTCACAACATTCCAAGAATTAAGAGGAGAGCTTCAACGCAAATTGGAATGCTTCTTTGATTTTATTTTATGGGTGTCTTATTCATGTATGAGAGGTTGTGATCGTGCATGAATTTTAATTAGGTTTGTCTGAGTTAGTATACACTTGAGATAACTTATGAGTTAAGTGTTTATGTAATTCAGTGTCAGACATCGTGGTTATGTTTTACTTAACAGTGTGTTGTTAAGTTATTAGTGATAGAGAGTGGACAATGTCCCTAGAGTTTAAGATCTTGATGAGATTTTATTTTACAAAGTTAGGTCAGTATGTGAGAGTGAGTCAGCACTGTAAACGATCCTAAAGATTGTACAAACAAGAACTTAGTGAATTGCAGCTCTAAAGCTGTTCGTGAATGTAGGTTTTATAATCAAACCACGTAAAATTCTCTTGTGCTATTTTACTTTACAGTTTACTGTTATATTGCACATTACTTCATACTTCCAGATCTTATATATATAATCAAATATATTTTATCACAATTCAATTTTTTATAAAACGTATAAACATATCTCTTGTACTCATATTAAATTAGAAATTTTATAGATAAAATACAAAATTTATAACCAAACGGCCATAATTAATTGCTACCAGATTTTAGTGCCTGGCTGTTGCATACTGTTACCAAAAACTTTTGGTTTGGAGAAACAAACAAGGACAGACTTGTCTGTTCATATACATCATTGCTTAGGTTAATAGCTCAGTCATCCGCCATTTCATAAATCTTGCAATATGGAGGGAGGCAAATGCATCCACGTGTTTGCAGTGTCGGCTCAACGATATCTCGGGCTTAGTGAAGCAAAAATATAAAATGGACATATTCATATTTAATATAAAAATAATTAAAATTTTATTATTGATTTTAAATTTGATATCTAATAAATTTAATCCTCTGTTAAGTTTGTTACATTGTTTGATCAAGTATTAAAATTGATTAATATATTTATATTACTTTTGATAAATTTGTAAAAAAATAAGGATTTAAAAATTTTCAAATTTTTTTTCAAGTTTTCATGTATAGATTCTTATTTTCTATAAACATACATAAAATTAAAAGGGATATTTACATTTACCCTCCGAGGTTAAGCAAAAATACAAATTCCTCTTTATAAGATTTGAAATTACAAATTGCCCCTTGATTTTTGAATTTTAACGTTAAATTAAACGGAAAAGGAGGAGAGAGAAAAAATCATACACAATTTTACCAAAATAACCTCATGTTCGGTTATTTGATATTAACAATTTACCCCCTGAGATTAAGCAAAAATACAAATTCCCCCTGCATATTTTGAAATTGTAAATTGTTTCCTTATTTTTGAATTTTGACATTAAATTTAGTGAAAAAAGATGAGAGAGAGGATAATATATGCTATTCGACCAAAATCCCATCATATAAATACAAACACCTTCACTCACTTTTTTAAAATCACCTAAACACCCTTACCTTTCTTTCTTCCTCCATCTCATTCTCTATCTCCCCTCTACCAGCAATCTCCACCACCTCTCCCTAGTGCTTCACCAGATCTTCCCCCCACACCGCCATCGTCTAGGGGTGACAATTTGAATCATGACACTCGAATATGAAGCGAATACGACACGAACACGACACAAGATTAATAAATGGGTCGAATTCATGTTGAATGTGTTCAACACGCCAACCAATTTAATGACACGAATAGTTAAATATATATTGTCAATCATTAATATGTAAGCTCATTTAATGATATAATTTTTACTTTCTTACAACATATATATTATAAACTGAAAATTTTATATATTATAAAGTAAATTAATTTACATAATAGTAAATTGTAATGATTTTAATAATTTTTTATACTATAATTATTTATATTCTAAAAATAATTTTAATTGATATAAATATATAGAATATGATATACAATGCATAATAAGATTAAATAATTAAGTAAATTATGTTAATTAAATATGATACGATTACAACACGTGAGTGACACATTTAATAACCGTGTCGAATCCCCTTTTCATGTCTTGTCAGGAACAATTAAATGGGTCGACACACATGACGTGAATTGCCACCCTCATGATCGTCGTTTCCTTCTCTTCATTGGTGAAATTGCTTCTGTCACAAATTCCTTCTCTCTCTCCTCTACTAGAACTCACCACCCTCAATTTGGGTTTGTTAATTAAAGCTCGGATTAAAGGATGGGTTCAATTTGGTTCAAATTTACTTTTTATTATTTATTCAATAAAGTTTTAAATATTTTTAAATATTATTATTATTAATTATTATTATTGTTTTTATCCTAATTTTTTAATTATTTTTATCCTCAGAATGGGAGAATTTGTATTTTCGTTTAACCTCAGGGGGTAAATTGTAAAATATCCCTTAATTTTATCGCATGAGTTTTATTTTCAATAATACCCCAACTCCGTTTAACTTAACGTCATAATTCAAAAATCAGAGGGTCATTTGTAATTTTAAATCTTGCAGGGGTAATCTAGATTTTTGCTTAACCTCGGGGGTAAATGTAATATCCTAAATTAAAAATTAATTAACTATACATTGACACGAAATAAATAAAAAATAATAAAATAATATTACTAAAAATATTTAAAGAATGGAGTTATAGAACTTGGAAATATATTTAAAAGGAAACTTGATTATAAAAATTTTTGGTAAAACAAATGTTTTGTAATTGTTTTTGGGACAAAAAAATATCAGGCCTAAAAACGGTGCGAGATTTATTAAATTTAGAAGTATGGGACCTTAATATTACTAAATTGACTTTTCAGATCTTATTGAATTTGGAGATATGAAAGCCTTGATATGTAACTAAATTAACATATGGCGTCTTAATATAAATAAATTGACTTTTAGTACATCATTAAATTTGGAGATATGGAACTAAATTGACATATGGCGCCTTAATAAAGCCTATAATATAACTAATTGCATATGGGATTGACTAAACTGTGAAGATATGAACTTTATATAGCTGAACTAAAATATAGGGCCTTGTTAAAATTAGGGTCCTAGGCAACCGCCTCTGCAGTTGAGCCGGCCCTGCGTGTCTGTATGCCCCACACAGAGACAGCGTCGACACTAAAATCATGTTCAAACTGTTCACACGCCACCTGATTTTTGCCACGCAATTATAAAATTAATCAGTCGCACAATGATTATCGTAGCAATGAACGTGAATCATGCTCTCTCATTTCGAAATGCACCGTCCGAAAGTCTACTTTTCACAACATTAAAATATTATTTTACAAATTCTTTCCTATTCATATGTTCATTCCACTTACATTCTCCTCTTAAGTTTCTCCCAATCAACCTTGTTGTGTGAGTTCAGTAAAGAATAGAGTGAAAAATGGCTCCTCAAGTGGTGAACAAGCCATCTTCATCTTATGGAGTAATTCACACGGTTCGTTCTGCGATAAAGCTCCTCTTGATGGTAGTGTTTTTGGGCACTCTCATGGTGTGGTTCATGATGCCCACCAATACATTCAGGCAAAAATGGTTTCTTCATTTGCGTGCTAAGTATAATTTCAGTTCCTTTTTTGGGGTCCAAGGTTAGTACAGCACACTTGAAGAGATAGCTTTCACACTCTCGCTGTTTTGCAATGGAATAAATCGTCCATTGTTTTTTCTGCATCAATTTTTATTTTGTGAGTAATTTTATTATATAGTTTTTAATATATGCAATATCCATGTTTTACACAGGTGCAACACTCTTGATTTACACTTTTCCAATTCTCTTCATTGCTGTCGCGGCCTGCATATACCTCCATCTTGGAATCAAACTTAACCACCATACGCTCGAAAGGTAGCCATTTTGTGTTTTTGCTATTCTTGTTTGGAGGATATCACTCTTCACTTCTGACTATTAATATATATTTTCCACTTTTGGTTTTGAATCAACAGAAGTGATGACAAAAAGAGTCCTTCGGCATTATGGAGAAGGCCGACGCTGGTTAAAGGCCCTTTAGGGATTGTTTCTGGCATAGAGTTGGCCCTGTTCACGATGTTCATTGCACTTCTGATTTGGTCTTTCACCATTGACTTGTGCAATAACTTCGCTACAATCACTCCACAATCAGCGGCGGAGGATGGAGTGCAAGTGTAATAACTTCCATCTTACCAAATTTGATAAGAATAGCAAAACCTTTTGAATGCAAATATGTAGATAAATATGCTTAATTTTTTATTAATTTCGGTGATGGATTTGACAGATGGGAAGCCAGGTTGGGCAGTGCAGCACTAAGGCTAGGTATTGTTGGGAACATCTGTCTTTCATTGCTACTTCTTCCCAGTGGCACGAGGCTCATCAGTGTTACCGCTTTTTGGCTTGACCTCAGAGGGTAGCATCAAGTATCATATGTGTCTGGGGCACATGGTCATGGCTCTGTTCACCGCTCATGGCCTTCTTTACGTCATCTTTTGGGCCATCACCAACAACATTTCAGAGGTAACAAAACGTATCATCCTTTTAATTAATAACAATAATTGCACACTAAATGGTTTTCCGTTACATCTTCTCTCTGTTATCATTGACGTTAGACAAACAGATACATATTCCGCCGTTTCTTGTTGCTCTTTTCACTGTTTTCAACTTTTCCAATTGGTAGGTTAATTTCACTGTCAGTCTAGCCTTTTTAAGAAACCGAGGGCTGCATTATTGGGCAGTTTTGATAAGATTTGGCAGTCGGGCACCGCCATTCTACTTTGATTCTTGGGTGTAGAAATTTGAAATGGAAACAAAATGGAAAATAAGATTTGGACTACTCTAAGAAAGTAGAGAAACGCAGCTTCCTGGTAATATGGATCACAAAAATACTTACGTGCATTTTTCAACTTGCCAATTAAAGACAAAAGCTGACTATACTACACTATTATGATTATGATTAGTTTTGAGAAATTTGTGAAAATATCTTTATTTTAGGGAGCCTTTAAAAAATGTCTCCTTTCAAAAATTTATATACTATAATTTTAATTGACTTATGATAATATTTGACAGTTATATCACATAGTATTTGATAGTATTCAACGATAACTAATATTATTCGATAATATTCAACTCTCAACAAGTAGTATCTAACGCGAGATAAAATACCATAATATACTATTTTTTAAGATCACAATTGTTTCTACAATACACTCAAAATAAGTACATTTTCACAAATTTTTCGTTAGCTTTGGTCATCAATTGATGTGCACATTTCAAGTGTGAATGGTTGGATTGCTGCTCCTTTACGTCTTATGATTGGACCACAAGTCGACTTCTAAGTGTCTTCTGTTTAGAAATTCTGTTCGTTTGATTATATTGGAAAATATTCTGTTATGTTTACGTCATCGCTGGTGTGGCAATCTTTTTAAAACCATTTCTCCATGCATAAAATAAAAAGTCCTTGTTCACTTGTAGAGATGATAATTGAGCGGTTAGGATCATCGCATGGGATTTGACTGGTGGGCTAGGTATCTAGTTTGTAAGTCCAATGTGAAATCGAGATGACACGTGTTGGGTAAGCCGCATCCTTCATTTTTGAAGTGAAATGGGCCATTCCACGATGACCGCACCATGAGGTTTGTCTTTGTCCTCGGCCTGCACCTTACAAGCTTGAAGTTGGTGACAACTAAGTGGACCACGTGCTTGGATGTGTATATTTTGGCCCATATTCAAGAACGCAAGTGACACCACTTGCCCACTGGTAGACATCGTCCAAAAGCTGATGGCAATGTAGATGCGGGGGCGAGGCCTATCAAAACATTGACCGAGAAATAATAAAATGTTTGGGACCCATTAAGATCACGATGTTTCTTCAGGGATCCTCGTAAACATAGAAAGCCTTCCTGAAGAAAAGATAGTTATCAAATGTATGTCCTTCTTCCCCTTACATAAAGGAGATATAAAAATGATTTGTGATTTTTTTTTCAGGAGAAAGACTTCCCTGCAGTGGATGCACCACGTTGCTGGGCTGATGTGGTGCATCCGCCTAATGGAAAACTAGAAAAGTGGGAGACAAGGACTGCAATATCCAATTTTCTAACTTTTTATTGGGCGGATGCACCACATCAGTCGAGCCACGTGGTTTATCCGCTACGTACATTATTGATCATGATCTTAATTTAGAAACTTTTTTGCTTAAATGATTATCATTTGAAATAAATTAAAAGCTTATACATATCGATAATCGATGTATCAATAATAATTAAGGATTAAAGAGAATAAAAACAGATAACTAAATGCAAATTCGAAATAAAAATAAATTAAAAACTCTTTAAACTTTAATCATTCGTAATATAATTATAAAACAATAATATTATTCTTTTTAAATAGCATTTCAAAATTAAAATCTTAAATAATGTTAATTAATTAATGTTTATTAAATGATTAAGTGATTGTATATTGAGTAATGTAAAGGGACTTTTTTTTCATTTTCCGACCAACATAACGATATGGTTGCAAATCCCAACTTGCAACTAAGGGGACTAGTGTAAAGGAACAATATTATCCCTTTAAAGAAAAGACTTGAATGCCCCTCTGTGGACAATCTTAATAAGCCTTTTTCGTGGAGAGTGAACACAACAAGGAACTAAATGAGCCGCCTAACCACCTTGTTTCCATGGGATGCCACATCAGAGTTCACGAATACAAGGAGAGCAATAGAACATATAAGATATGATAAAGTGTACAACACCTTTATAAGAAAAAGGTAGTGGTCCAAGCGGCAGCAAATCAGC
The DNA here is from genome assembly GCA_013180625.2 of Boswellia sacra. Lineage (NCBI taxonomy): Eukaryota > Viridiplantae > Streptophyta > Magnoliopsida > Sapindales > Burseraceae > Boswellia > Boswellia sacra. The sequence goes on from SNVD02013841.1 coordinate 16,703, forward strand.
ATAGCAGAACAGCTCCACATATCCAACTAGGAGCTTAAACACGATTGGATAAAGACAACAGGCTGGCTTATAACCCAAGAAAGCCCATGCAATCGCTCATCGGGCGTGTAACAGACGTCCTAGATTGCGCACATGAGCCAAGGGAAAGGAAACATATCCAGTCAGCATGGAATGAGCGATCCAAATCATTTACACGATTCAGGTATGGAGTATTTAAACCATAATAAGGGTTAAGACATGATATGTTGGAATCTGGGTAAGAAATCCTAGGCAGCCGATATTTTTTGATAGTCTTAGGAATCTCCCAAGGATTAAGTCACTAAGAAAGAGGAATCAATCGTTTCCCCATGTAAAACCACCCTCTTTGATACTGGAAAAGACATATAAAGCATCTATCCCTCGCCGCGATATTTTTTCGGTTCTTATTCCTTAGTTTTAATCCCTTATTTCAGTGGGTCATTTAATATTCCTTTGAATCCTTGCTAAGGAAATATTAACATGAATGCTGCCGACTTGAACATCAGAGGGGGCACGCTGGAATCCACCAGCGACCCCTAACTTGTTCCTTTGTCTTGCAGTTCATCGTGCTCAAGTGAGTACAGGCGAGGAGGTGTTAATTCGTTCCAAGGAAGCATTTAGTCTCCTAGAAAGCAAACAACAGGGAAACGCCATGTGACCAAACTCTAGGGTGACTATTCAGCAACATTGTAGTACTTCATTGCCTCTCCCGGCACGTTTTGAACTATTAGTGGTGCGATTTTTTAGCATCAACAATTAATATATTAACTTTAAATCAACACATTATTGTATGATTTGAAATCGAATTTTGGAATAGTTGGCATTAGTCATTATATTAACACCGAAGTAATGGATTGTAGTAATTGATTTCATGCAGATGTTAGAATGGGCTAAAAATGGAATTTCAAATATTGCTGGAGAGCTATCTTTGCTGGCCGGTTTGGCATTGTGGGCAACAACCCTCCAACGCGTACGCTGCAAGTTCTTTGAGCTGTTCCTTTACACTCATTACCTTTACGTACTTTTCATGGTATTCTTCGTATTTCATGTTGGCGTCTCTTATTCATGCATTATGCTTCCCGGGTTCTATCTCTTCTTGGTCGATCGTTACCTAAGATTCTTACAGTCACGACAAAGGGTTCGATTAGTTGCTGCCCGTATCTTACCATGTGAAACTCTTGAACTTAACTTCTCCAAAGCGCCAGGTAAGGTTACTACCGAAGCTGGTTTTGTCTTCTAGTTATTTCGGTTAATGATTTCAACTTATATAAATAAGATGATTTTAAAAAATATAAATATATATATGTTCTACCAGGTTTGAGTTATAATGCGACGAGCATTATGTTCATAAACGTGCCAAGCATTTCCAAGCTGCAGTGGCATCCTTTTACTATTAGTTCTAACAGCAATTTAGAGCCAGAGAAACTCAGTGTGATCGTTAAGAGTGAAGGAAGTTGGTCCCAGAAACTTTATCAAATGCTTTCATCACCTACTTCAATTGATCGTCTTGAGGTCTCTGTTGAGGGACCTTACGGACCTGCTTCGACTCATTTTCTAAGGTTTATGCCATGCAAGAAATTAGTGTATATACTTTCGTATGCTTGAGAATTGTTTGGTTAGCATCTTGAAAGTACTTTTATTGTTCATAATATTGAGTAATGATCAATTTTGTAGGCACGACAGACTTGTAATGGTGAGTGGAGGCAGTGGCATTGCTCCTTTTATCTCTATAATTCGAGAGCTCATCTACAAAAGCACAACAATCAAATGCAAGACTCCACAAGTAATCCTGATTTGCTCATTCAAGAACTCTTCGGACCTGACCATGTTAGACCTCCTAGTTCCAATTACTGGTACCCCAGCTGACCTTTCCATTTTGAAGATACAAATTGAGGCTTACGTAACAAGAGAGAGACAACCCACGACGGAAAACTCAAAGCTACTTCGAGCCATTTGGTTCAAGCCCCGCGCAAGTGATGCACCTATATCTTCCATTTTAGGCCCAAACAGCTGGCTATGGCTTGGCGCAATAATAGCATCATCATTTGGCATTTTCCTTATCTTAATTGGGATTATTGGCCGCTACTACATCTATCCTATTGATCACAACACCAATAGGATTTTCTCCTACCCTTTGAGATCATTCTTGAATATGTTAATTGTATGTGTCTGCATAGCAGCGACAGCAAGTGCAGCTGTGATTTGGAACAAGAAACAGAATGCCAGGGAAGCAAAGCAGATTCAGAATAGGGAAGGATCAACTGCAGTTGGATCACCGGAGTCTTGGTTCCATGATGCTGATAGAGAACTGGAAAACCTCCCCCACCAATCTCTTGTCCAAGCTACCAATGTGCACTATGGGGAAAGACCTGACCTCAAGAGTAAGTCCTTTTCTAGACCTCATAACATGGCTAGACCATAACCTGAATGGTATTACCTGGGGCTGCTTTATTTCTCCACAAATACTTAATTGGTACTTTCTTTTAATGGTGAGTGCAGGATTGCTATTTGATTGCAAAGGATCAAGCGTTGGAGTTCTGGTTTGTGGTCCAAAGAAGATGAGGCATGAAGTTGCAACAATCTGTTCATCTGGTCTGGCAGATAATTTGCATTTTGAGTCCATTAGCTTTAGGTGGTAATTTGCTCTCATGTGCAACAATGGAGGCAGCCAATCTCTTGATTTTAGGGATACTTGGAAGGTGCAATATAAACTTCTTTACAGTCTGGGAAAAAGTTTGTATTTCTCAAGTATAATAGCAGATTTCCTCTCTCATTGCTAAGTTAACTACGTTTGATGCAATGTCTGTTGTTTTTCTGCTGTCTGTCTGCAGCCGTCTTGCTGTCTATTTTCTGGTTGCTGTATTTACACTTATAGTCAGCCACCTAAAAAAAGCTATTAATACTGATGTGCAGTAAATGTAGAAAAAGCAGGTCATGTAAGTTGTATAAAACTTGAAAAATAAAGCTGAGTGATGAGAAGCAAAAACAGAGAGCTTAGAGTGGTTCTAAGCTGAGAGTGCAGTGAGGAGAGTGTGTAATCCAAATTCTCTCTAGTGCATTCATTTCTATCCCTCCCCTGGAGTAGATCATGGATCGAACCACGTAAATTTTGGTGTGTTCTTGTTTATGTTTCTGCACTTAAATTCAGTTTGTATGCTTGCAAGAGAGCACAGAAAATTTTCAGATTTTCTGCTTCAAGGCAACCTACTCTAGCCACAAATTATCTCCAGATTTCTTCACAACTGGTATCAGAGCTGAGGTTTAAAGATCTGAAGGTGGTTTGCTTCAAACAAATAAGGTTTCTCTGCTGAGAGAGAAGATCTTGAAGTTGTAATGGCAAACCAGAAAATGGAGATAGAAAAATTTGATGGAAAGACAGATTTTAGTTTATGGAAAATGAAGATTCAAGCATTGCTTGGAAACATGGGGCTTGATGAAGCCTTGGAAGATGAAGAAAAAGTGCCTGAAGATTCAACACCAAAAAAATGGGCTAAAGTTCAGAAGAATGCTAAGAACACAATCATTCTTAGCTTGGGAGATCAAGTTCTTCGGAAGGTGTCCAAAGAAACCACAGCTGCATCAATTTGGAAGAAGCTTGAAGAAATCTATATGGTAAAGTCTCTACCTAATAGAATTTATTTAAAACAAAAATTCTATGGATTTAGGATGGATGAATCTAAATCAGTAGATGAAAATATAGATGAATTTACCAAGATAAGTTTAGATCTTGAGAATGTAGGAGTGAAAGTAGAAGATGAAGATCAAGCTGTCATTTTGTTAAACTCACTGCCTAAAACATATGACCAGCTTAGAGATACTTTGAAGTTTAGCAAGGATACTCTAAGTTTAGAAGGAGTTATTGCTGCAATTCATTCAAAGGAATTAGATCTTAAGATTGAAGGAAAAAGTTCCAACTCTGGAGAAGGCCTTATTGCTAGAGGAAGAGCTGAAAAAAGAAACTTTAATGCTAAAGGTAGCCATGGTAGATCAAAATCTAAATCTAGAGGTAAATTCAGGTGCTTCCATTGTAACAAAGAGGGACATATCAGACGAAATTGTCCTGATAGGAAAGGTAGAAAGAAAAATGATGCAGCAAAAGATGAAGAGAGTGGCAATGCAGCTGTAGCTTCACAAGGATTTGATGATGCAGAGGTGTTAATGGTGACAGATTTAGAACAACATGGTGATTGGGTTCTAGACAGCGGTTGCACCTTTCACATGTGACCAAATAAGTCATGGTTTTCCACCTACAAACCATTGAATGAAGGGAAGGTCCTCATGGGAAATAATGAAGCTTGCAATGTGGCTGGTATTGGAGAAATAAAATTGAAGCTTCATGATGGGATGACGAGGACACTAGCAAATGTAAGACATGTTCCTAGCTTGAAAAGGAATCTAATATCAGTTGGCATGTTAGATTCTAATGGTTACATAGCTAAGGCTGAAAATGGTGTTCTAAAAATCCTAAAAGAGCCATGGTTGTCATGAAAGGATACAAGAAGAATGGTATTTACATTCTAAATGGTGAAACAATTTCTGCAGCAGCTGCAATAGCATCAAAATTAGAGGTGAATGTAGCTGATTTATGGCACATGCGTCTTGGACATGTTAGCGAGAAAGGATTGAAGATTCTTGAAAAGCAAGGTGTCTTTGGAAAGCACAAACTACCGGAGCTGAAATTTTGTGAACATTGTGTTTTTGGAAAGAAAACTAGAGTGAAGTTTGCTGTAGCAGAGCACAACACCAAAAGCATCCTAGAATATGTCCATTCAGACCTATGGGGGCCAGCCAAGACTAAGTCACTAAGTGGTTCCAGGTATTTTCTCACTTTTCTTGATGATTTCAGTAGAAAAGTATGGATTTACATGCTGAAATCTAAGGATGAAACATTAGAAAAATTCAAACATTGGAAGATAATGGTAGAAAATCTAACCGGCAAGAAACTAAAATTTCTTAGAACTGATAATGGTTTTGAGTTTTGTGGGGAAGAATTTACCAAATATTGTCAAGAACATGGTGTGGTTAGACATAGAATGGTAAAGGGTACTCCTCAACAAAATGGGTTAGCTGAAAGAATGAATAGAACCATTCTAGAGAGGGTTAGATGCATGCTGTTTAATGCTAAATTACCTGCAAGATTTTGGGCAGAGGCTGCTGCTACTGCTTGTTATTTAATCAACAGGTGTCCTTCAACTGCAATAAAGCTGAAGACTCCTCAAGAAGTGTGGACTGGTAGAGTACCAAGTCTTGATCACTTGAAAGTGTTTGGAGCAACTGCCTATGCACACATTAGGCAAGAGAAGCTTCAACCAAGAGCACTCAAATGCTTGTTTCTTGGCTATCCTCCTGGAGTGAAAGGATACAAATTATGGTGTCCTGAGCTTGGAAAAGCAATAATCAGCAGAGATGTGCTTTTCAAGGAAGAATAAATTTTGGGATTAGATGAAAGTCCATGTCACAAGAGTAGTGTGTATGATAAATCTCAACTTGCTGAATTTGAGTTTGAGATGAAGTCTCAAGATGTTGAGCTGAAAAATTCAGAAACTGAAGAGGAGACACATGATAATGATGTGGAGCATGGTGAAGGGCAGCAAGATATGCAAGAAACTCATCTTGATCAAGATGAAAATTCTGAAAATGGTGCAGAAGAGTTGCAAGACTATTTGCTTAGTAGAGATAGAGCTAGAAGAGAAATAAAAGCTCCTAAGAGGTTTGCTTAAGCTGATATTGTTGCTTATGCTTTACAAGTAGGAGAAGAACTTGAGCAAGAACCCACAAATTACATTGATGCTGTGACGAGAAAGAATTCAAAACATTGGATAGCTGCAATGAGGGAAGAAATGAGTTCTTTGGTAAAAAATCAGACCTGGGAATTAATTCCAAAGCCAAAAGGAATTAAAGTGATAGGTTGCAAATGAATTTTTAAGAAAAAATCTGGTATAGATGGAGTACAACCTGAAAAATTCAAAGCTAGACTTGTAGCTAAGGGATATTCTCAAGTGGAGGGTATTGATTATCAAGAAATATATTCTTCGGTGGTGAGATATACATCCATTCGTCTTCTATTGGCAATGGCAGCTCAAGAAGACCTGGAAATAGAACAAATGGATGTAACAATGGCTTTCTTGCATGGAAACATTGAAGAAAAAATTCTGATGTAGCATCCTGAAGGCTTTGAAGTTAAAGGCAAAGAAAATCATGTGTGTTTGCTAAAAAAATCACTCTATGGGCTGAAGCAAGCCCCTAGACAATGGTATAAAAGGTTTGATAGTTACATGATTGCAAATGGACTAAAGAGAAGTCAATTTGATAATTGTGTGTACTATCAAAAATTCTGCAGTGGTGATTATCTCTATTTGTTGTTATATGTTGATTACATGTTGTTGATAGGAAAGAACAAGCAAAGTATCAACAAGTTGAAGCATTTACTAAAATCTGAGTTTGATATGAAGGATATGGGAGCTGCAAAGAAGATTCTTGGCATGCAGATAATTCGAAACAGATCCAAGAATAAATTATGGTTGAGTCAGAAAGATTACATAGAAAAATTGCTGGTCAAGTTCAACATGAACAAAGCAAAGATGGTTTCCACTCCTATGGGTGAACAAATCAAAATTTCAGCAGAAGATTGTCCCAAAACAGAAAAGGAGAAGGAGGAAATGGCTTCTATACCATATGCAAGCTTAGTTGGATCTTTAATGTATGCAATGGTTTGCACTAGACCTGACCTTGCATATTCAGTGAGCATGGTTAGTAGATATATAAGTAATCCTAGAAAAATTCATTGGCATGCTGCCAAGTGGATACTAAGATATCTAAGAGGTTCAACTTCTCTTGGATTATGTTATGGAAAAGGTCATGATTCAGGTGGAGTTTTGGAAGGATTTGTAGACTCAGATTATGCTGGAGACAAGGATAATAGGAGATCAATCACAGGTTATGTGTTCACAATTTGGGGAAAAGCAATTAGTTGGAGAGCAGGGCTGCAAAGCATGGTTACTCTTTCAACAACTGAAGCTGAATATATTGCAGCTACAGAGGCAATCAAAGAAGGTTTGTGGCTTAAAGGACTGATTATGGAGTTAGGTGTTGATCAAGACAGTTTTATACTCCATTGTGATAATCAAAGTACCATCCATTTGATCAAGAATCAAGTTCATCATGGTAGAGCAAAGCACATAGATGTCAAATATCACTTTGTGAAAGAAATTGCAGAAAAAGGAATCGTTGCAATGAAGAAAATACCTACTGCAAGAAACCCAGCTGACATGTTAACCAAACCTCTCCCAACAGAAAAATTCAGGCTCTGTTTGAGCCTAATTGGAGTCACCAAGGTGTAATTGAAGAATTGGAGGGAAAATGCACTGATCTTGAGTCAAGGTGGAGAATTGATGCAATGTGACTCAAGCCACTGCATCTCAACCAGCAACATGCTGCTGTTTTGCTGTTATCTGCATGCTGTTTTGCTGCTGTCTGCATGCTGTTTTACTGCTGTATGTCTGCTGTTTTTTTGCTGTCTGTCTGTAGCCGTCTTGCTGTCTATTTTCTGGTTGCTATATTTACACTTATAGTCAACCACCTAAAAAAAGCTATTAATACTGATGTGCAGTAAATGTAGAAAAAGCAGGTCATGTAAGTTGTATAAAACTTGAAAAATAAAGCTGAGTGATGAGAAGCAAAAACAGAGAGCTTAGAGTGGTTCTAAGCTGAGAGTGCAGTGAGGAGAGTGTGTAATCCAAATTCTCTCTAGTGCATTTATTTCTATCCCTCCCGTGGAGTAGATCATGGATCGAACCACGTAAATTTTGGTATGTTCTTGTTTATGTTTCTGCACTTAAATTTAGTTTGTATGCTTGCAAGAGAGCACAGTAAATTTCCAGATTTTCTGCTTCAAGGCAACCTACTCTAGCCACAAATTATCTCCAGATTTCTTCACAACGTTATATATTTTCTGAGCATAAAACCATGCCAGTGCTACAAGTGATAACAGTGTTATGAGTAATTCAGACTAAAGCTCTTTTTTAAACCGTGTATGATGAACCATAAAGATTTAAGGCTTGACCTTTTGCAACAAGGCAGATACGGATAATGATTATTTGCCCCTAAAAACTTCTGGCATAAATATTTCGAAATTTTGAAAATATTTAGAAAGAGAGAATGGAATAAAATTGCACCGGCCAGGACGAGGTCTCCAAACTTCCATCCCGTGGAAATTGGCTCTATCATACGCTGAATTTCTTCGACTGAATTTTATTAGGAAAGACGGGGCATCGAGAGGGCATTTCACCAATGAGTGACATTATTCATGCGTCAAAGGGTGCGAAGAACAAACATACCAGAAAAAAGGAACTGCAATTCTATGGCTTCACTAAATACTAAAAATCTATTCAAAGCCAATCTTTATCTAATACGTAACATACTTTCTAAAATACATAAATGGCATGAGCTATGAACTACTGGCACCTGCTCATTTTAATCGAGACCTACAAGAAAATGAGCCCACTGGCGTAACTAAATTTTTTTTTTTTTTCAGATGGGTTGAAAAGGCTTTCAAAAATCTTTAATAAATCTTATTAATTGAAAAAAAATGTAGTTACATCTAATTAAAGGAAGATGTGTACCTTACTTTTCAAAATATAAATCGAATAATAGAAAACAACTTATACAATTATAATATAATCAAATAAAGAATAAAGAAATATAATTTAAAAATAAGATAAAAGATTATTAAAAATTTATTTTAACATGATCAAATAATAAAAATAAACTATTATTTGTAAAATAAAAAATATTACAAATAACCATGAGCTAAAGTCTAATATTACACATAATAATGATATTTTATACAATATTATCCATAACTCTATTGTTAAATAATTTCAGTTAAATTTAAACCAAAGGGGTAAAAAAAGTAACTTAAATCATCTGCTTAAATGGTAATATGCTTATTTTTTAAATAAAATAATCTTATAAAACTTTAATAAAAAAACATAAACAGTAAAAAACATAGAATAAATGCATCAACTACTAACTACGCATTCAAAACATACTGCTCTTGTGTGAATTTATTTATTTGAGCAAAGTTGATTGGTGTTTTAGATTAATTTTAAAATTAACTTAAAATAGTTTTTTTAGGGGTTTTGACTTTTTTTATGACTATTATAATTTTTTAAATTTTGTTTATTTTAATTATAAGAAAGTTTCTTATAATTTTTAATTTTATTTTAGTTAGTTTAATTAATTTTATTTAATTTTTAGTATTAAAATACTATATTTTAATCGGTTTATTTATTTTTATCATTTTAATTTATCCTCTCTTGCTTATATTTAACTTCTTTATTTTTAGTTCGACTGTTGTTATATATTTTTCTTAGAGTTTTATAGCTTATTTTATTTAGAAGTTTTATGTTTGTTATTTTTTGGTATAAGGTTATCGATAAAAATTTTATAACTCTTTGATTTAAATACTAAGTCAATTATAAAATGCTAAAATAATGGATGATAGTATGATTGAAAGGAATAATAATTATTATATATATTTTTGATGTGCCAGGTGACTAATTTAACAGAATTTGGTGTTAGTAGAGTTATGATAATATTATATGAAACATAGGGGTTATGTCTATAGTATCCTTAATTAGAGGTTATTTGTAATATTTGTTGGAGATAAAAGGTTTAAAATGAACATTTACATAATGAGTTACAAAATTTATTTTGCGATTAATTTCATACGTTACAAGTATAATAAAAACATGTGTTACGAAACTTATTATTTGTAACGTTCATGTTTTTATTAAGAACTTATGGCTTGGGAGTTACAAGAATTAATTTGTAAGTTACCTAAACTACAAGATTATATAAACGAGTCTCATGGTTCTAACATTAGAAGGTTGAATATTCTTTGATTATTTTCTATGTTTTGAGCAACCACGACACATGAAGATAGGTTATTTTTTTTCGGTAATCGTGCTCATCAAGAAGATAGGTTGTGAGTACTGGGCTGTATTTTGGAGTCCTTGAGTACCGATATGACCCGCACGAGGGGATGACTCTTTGGCTTTAGGACAATGCCTTCGACATGCCTCGCAAGTGCTTAGGCCACATATTTCTTACTTTATCTCTTTACTTGTTATATTTATTTAATTTATTGTTATGTTAATCTAATTTAAATATTTTATTATTTTCAATGCGTTATTGTTTGATTATTTGATTTAGATTTATTATAAATATTCCCAACAATCTAAAGCTAAAGAAGTGTCTTATTATTGTTTGCCTTAACAACTTAATTCATCATTAGGTGTTGTATAACATGATTAATTTCTAGAGCATGTTTATTGCTTGTTTTATTTTGTTTATCATATGATTATGTTATGTTAACACGTTTGCTTGTAAGGATCTAAGAGATTCACCATGTTATTTTTTTTTAATTGTTCTAAAATTTATTTAGCCTTAAAATATGGTTGTTTGAGTGATTTTTTTTAGGTGAATATTTACTTGCATGTTTAGGTAATTCTAAATGCTGAAAAAATATAATCTTAGAGTTTTATACTTGCATAAGCATAAATTTGTGAGTAGAGTTATTAGCTTGAGTAAGTAGATAATATATGGTGTAATATCTTCCTTTTAATGCTTAAAAGTTTTATTTAACATGTATATGTGTGATACTTCTTATTTGATATATTTTAATGAAATGCAACGATATGACAATTAGTTATTTGTATTGTGTGAATATATATTATATATTATATGTATTGAATTATTGTTGACATATGATTATGAGTAAAATCTTATTGTCTATGATTAACATGTAAAAGAAAAAAAGAAATGCATCTTTATGGTGTTTTAATATATGCTACAAGTAGCTAAAAAAAATGTTCATGTTTTTAGAGTCTTTCAAGTATTTGATTATTTATATATTTTCTCGTGTACTCATTAACAAAATTTTAATGTTGAAATTATTAAATACTAAAGTTGCAGTTGAAACAGTTTAGACTAAATTGATCGGTAGCATACTTTCCAACAACTATCTTGTAAGTATATTACCTTAAAGATATCAACGAGGTAACATAAATATTCTCGTTGTTGCTTATTTAAACTATACAAATATTAATTATATTAAAGTTTGTTGTTTGTGATGTTGGCTACTTATTAAATATATATGTGAGAGTTATGTTTTGTGCATATTATTATGAATGAGTTAAATGTCCAATTTATATGTTACTTGCATACATTAAATTTTATTGCACAATTACATGGGTATATTAGAAACTCATTTAAGGATTCAATGTTGAATTTTTTTTTCAAAGAATATAGATGAGTTACATATAGTGGTTTTGTAATCAAAACCTTTTATGAGTTTTTATTATGGTTTAATAAATATTTCAGTTATGAAAATTCATACTACTGATATTTATTACAGGTTGATTATTTGTGATTTAATTAATTTTATATGTTACTAATTAAGTGTGTTATTATTTTGGAGTAAGACAATCTTTGATCTTGGTTGCATATTATTACAAATTGATTTAGAATTCAATTTGTATGTTACTTGCATGTATTAATTTTTTATTACGCATTTCCATGTGTTTATTAGAAATTTATATGTAAGATGGTGAGCTATTAAGTCATAGTTTCTTGTGGCTATCATACATATTAGGTGATGACATCTAAATAATTGATTACTAGAGTATGTTAAAAAGACTAATAGATTATTATGATAATTTATGTGGTTGTAATGAATGAAATAATAGCATAAATGCTAATGATTATTATTAAATACATATATGAGTTATATATTATATTTGCAGTTTTAGCAATAAATATCTTATTAATGTGAGGATTGAAAAAAATTTTTCTAATGTGGGGGTTTCTAGTCTTTAAGCGGTTTCATATTTTAGTTTCTAATTTTGTACAATTAAGATGACCATGATTTGAGTGTAGTTATTATTTTGATGAGTTTTAAAATTTAACAAATTAGTGCATTAATATTTTATGGAGTTATTGCTACTGTATTTAAAATCTTATTTAATGTGGGGGTTTTCTTTATTTGATAGTTGTTAATGTTTTATGATATTTTGAGAAAAAAATGATATTATAAATTATTAAATGATTATTAATTTTGTGTATGAGTTTGAAAATATTATTACTTATGAGGTGATTAAGTGCTCTTTCAATTTTCTTTATTGTGCCTTTGATATTCTTATGCTCTCTAACATTTTCTTTTTGTGAAATATTTAATATTATTTAAGAGAGCTACCGGAAGCAATCATCAAAATAATGGGACCTAGTTCTCAAAGATAAAATCAATGAGATTTTGTGCAATTATAAAGATTTTTAGCATGCTAATTAATTAATTAAATTATCCAAGGGGATGCGCTTAAGCCCGAAGGGAGTCACCTAGGGAAGTAACCCAACCTCTATGATTGGAGATCCCATGAAGGAGGTTCAATGGGTAGGAACAATCCGTACTGCGTGACTTGTTAAGCACAACTATAATGACATATCTTAGAGGAGATATGATCCTACTCATCCCTATGGCAAAGTGCTTGTTATATGTGATGTTAGGAAGGATATTTATCCTAAATGAGTCCAAAGGCTAGATACTCTTGCGAGGTATAGGTCACATATACCTTTTGAAGACTCACCTAAGTGAGAGCGTTGTGAGGGCCGCGACTGTGAGAATTTGGTTGTTCTCTAAAACTCTCATGAGAATCAAGATTAAGCGCATGGCCATTAATAGCGTTAACCCGCCAAAACCATGTCTTCATCGATATTATGTGTGTGATAATTTGAAGTTTGTTCAAGAAATCGAGTTCAAGACTTTGTTCACTCAGGTTTCTCAAATGGATACTATCTACACTAAGTGTAGGTTCAAACCCGAAAGGTAACTATACCCATTGCATAATAGAATGTTGCTCTTTATATATAGTTTTCATTTTATGAGTATTTTTATCTTAATATTTTATTTTATAAAGCTTTAAAGTTTTAAACCTTTTGTGGGCGACTGTTGGAGATAAAAGGTTTAAAACAAACATTTATATCATGAGTTACAAAATTTATTTTGAGATTAATTTCATATGTTACAAGTATAATAAAAACATGAGTTACGAAACTTATTATTTGTACCGTTCATGTTTTTATTGAGAACTTATGGCTTTGGAGTTACAAGAATTAATTTGTAAGTTACCTAAGCTACGAGATTATATAAACGAGTCTCGTGGTTTTAACATTAGAAGGTTGAATATTCTTTAATTATTTTCTATGTTTTGAGCAACCGCGACACATGAAGAGAGGTTATTTTCTTCCTGTAATCGTGCTCATCGAGAAGATAGGCTGTGAGCACTGAGTTGTATTTTGGAGCCCTTGAGTACCGATATGACTAAGAAATAAGAGAAACAGGTGGTAAGGCCACCAATACACTAATATCAACTCAGTTTTCAGCTTTTTTATATTCTAAGAACTGCTGACTTAATTAAGTTTGTAGTGGGCACCACTTAAGAGAGTTGTTTCTAGTGATTGCAGGAAAACCGCCCAAGGCAACATTCTTTCTCTCTCTCTTTTTTTTTTTTTTTTCCCTGGGTTTTCAGTACCATTAACATTTACAACACAGAGCTGGATAGAGTGCTGGGTCGACATAATTTGAGGAAATTAATATTGGTGTGTAAGACAGCACTGAACTCATTTGACAGCATCATTGTTGTTACTTGACCACTCATTCTACAAATTCGGCCGGAACACTACGAATTAAAAAAGAAAAAAAAAAGCATTCATAAAAAAGGAAAAATGTAAATGTGCATGAGCAAGTAATTTGGGCAAACATAAATCATTAATCGTGTGAAGGCAAATATATCATAAAATTATATTCACCTTAACAGGATCATTAATCATTGCCAGCTTTTGCACAGAAGGGAAAGATTAAGGTACCTATGAATTGTCTTTTTCATTGGAAAAAAAAAATGCTTGCTCCGATCCAATAAAATGAGATCTGCTTACATATGTTAGGAGAACTGCGAACATTGTGCTAGGAGATTAGCTTTAGATATGCTTTTCTCTATTCATAAGATTTAGTATTTTAACAACAAAAATGAAATAATTACATTCCGTCTGGTTTATTCTAAGTGGTTGGAATACATATATAGTCAAACAATCCTGCCATTAGAACTACTTTTTGGTAGTCTATCTAGCTACCCAGCCCCTTGCTTTAGATTTCTCTATGTTTTTACTTCTCAATATATAGACAATTGCTAAATTTTCTTTTGGCGATTATTCTAGGAGGCCAAGGCCCCAAGAAGATTAAATTGTGAACTTAATTAATGTTTTAAGTTGAATAACGACAACCGCCTCACAGCTAGAATTGATGTCCCTTCTAATATTCTTTATTGGATTCAAAATGTATGCTTGACTTCTGGAGAGAAACTTTTTGAGAGGATAACTTCCGAACAAGTTAATACGGATAATGTTCATTTTGGTTCATGTTTGATTGCAACGTAGTATGACCTATAAATCTATGAACAGATGTTTAGTCAAAGGGATCGAGCACCGAGTTTTGATATTTTCAATTATTTATTTGAGCAAATATACTGACTTTTAGTCACTCATTGAAGCCAAGAAACTAGTAAACATTTTAAACCTTCCACATAAACAAGTGTTAAACGTCATGCATCAGATTATTGCAAAGTTACCAGATGGAGCAATCATGAAACATTAATTGATTATAATAGGCCTATATATATGAAGGCTTGTACTAAGGCAGGGCTTTTCCTGACAGTAACTTATCTGATGCAGGTTCTTAACAAAAATCAACTCAACTTGCATTGTAGTCTATTGGCAGATGGCAACTGCATAAATGATTAAAGAATATATGGATACGTTAATGAACTTGAAAATGAAGAAAGCTAATGCATTAAGAAATTTACCCGTGTAATCTATGTCACTATCCTCTCAAACCGGTAAGCAAATTAACAAACTTGTTAATAACGCATTTTTTTGATAAGTTTCATATTCTATTAGGTAAGCAAAAAATGTTTGCTTCATGATTGTTTTACCCGTTTGAACGGAGTGATATTAGTGCAGATGTAAGATCAAAATACACTTTTGGATTGTTTTGGAATGGCCGAAACAGATTTGTATTCTCTTCATGAGCGAATTCCTATATTGTAGGCCTGGGACTTACTTCTTCTGGGCTGTTTCCTATGGGCTGGGACACTTTTGAGAAATCTTATTGAGGATTACAATTTGAGCAGGCCAGAAGAATATTATTTTCAATAGTAGTTCTATTTCGCTCGTAATATTTAATTCTTCTATTTTATTTTCTTATCTTTCGATATTTTTATCCTAAAATAAGATTACTAAAAAAGACAAAAAGAAATTTTAAATAATCCACATATTGAAATATCTCAATTTTCACAAATAATTTGAAGAAAAAATTATTTTAGACAAATTCACAAAAATTTACGATGCAATCGTAATTTTAGAATGATTCTATGCTATGAGCTGTCATGGGTTCGATAACTTATCATTGAATATCAAGCATCATTGTTTTCAACTGCCCCAACAGCAAGCACTCTGCCTTAAATTTAAAGGAACTGCTCTATCATGATTACTTCTCTTCTTCGCAAGCTTCCATGAGTAAGGTTGGATGAATATGATTTATTTATTAATTCAAGTCTTTGCTGATTGTTTCTATGTGATTTATTTTCTCTAAAACCCTTCATGGATTGAAATTTCACTAATCATAAACTTTATTATAATCTAATTTTAATGGGTTATATTATGTTTTACATCCTCAACCATCCATTTAAATAATAATACAGGAACTGAAACTGGTTGATTTTTAGTTCCCAGTACGACAAGGGGTTTGTGTGTTAACGTTTGGTAAAGCAGAGAGGCGCGCAAAACTTCCTTTCAAAGTCTTTTCGGCTGCAAAGTGAGAGTATGTGTGAAGGCAGCAGCATGGGCAAAAATTTGGGAATCAATTGGGAATTAGTAAAAAATAAAGATTTAAAACTTTTAATTGGGTGAATTTATAAGTAAGGATTGAAGACTTAGAAAGTGGTGGTCAAATAGAACAACTCTATTTCCAAAAGTAATAAGCATTCTACTCATATAAATAGTGCCAAGCAAAAAGCTCTATGAGAGGAAAAAGCTTAAGAAAATATCATAAAATAATTATTATATCTCAAGATAGATATTTGAAGCGTATAAAAAATGCTATTAATAATTTAATATATACAACAAAGAGCGAGAAAGAGTGATGCCTAAAGATAATAATTTGAACAGATACTGTTTCATCGTTTACAAGTAGAATTTGATCCGACGCCCTGAAGCCATTTATAGGATCACTGTTTTTACCAGATATTCAATATTCTATAAAACGGCAACACCTACATATTTTAAAAAAAAAAAAACAGAAGAAAAGTAAAATTAATGTGCAAGTACAAATAATTTAAGCAGACAAGAATCATCAAATATATGAAGGCAATTATATCGAACAACTATATTCACATAAATAGACTCTCCAATAATTTAGCTTTTCCACAGAAGGGAAAGAAGGTACCTTTAAATTGCCAATATCACCGCGAAAAAAGCTTGCTCAAATCCAATGAACGCAGATCTGCTGAAATGTGCTTAGATACAAGTTATTTGCATAATTCTAAATGTCTAGCACCTTGCATGTTTTGGAAACTAAGAAGAGGCATTTCCACTATTTTAAAAATTGTAGAATAAAAGGTGAAGACAGGCAGTATTTCATTCTCTAATTTATTTCCTTTTAATTGATTTCATGGTTTTAAATAATTTTTTATAGGTAGTTTCTTATTAAATAATTTTAGGAAACTTTGGGTTTATAAGTGCTTTTCTGATTCCAAACAACCTCAATTTTTTTAACCAGCGTTTTAAAATAAAAGCATAAAAGATTTGGTTCTTTTTGTTAAGGATAGGGCTATGTGAACCCCTAAAAATGCATTACACACCCCTCTTCTAAGCATATCATCATTATTTTTATAAATTAAATATTTATCTAAAACATATGAATAATCTTCAAAACTAAACCTTCATAATCAATTCTAAATTACTATTTATTACATGAAAATACATTTAAAACATAGAATTTTCATTCAAACTTCATAAATTGGTTATAAATATACTTTTTATTTGATAGTTATTTTGTATTTTACATGATATTAAGTTGTCGGTTGTTTGCCGATTTAGATTCAATGGATTTCACCACTAATCAATCCAAATTTCAATCGGTTGGAGATCTTTTCCAATAGTGTTGTTCTTTGTGTCCTTTAAAATCTCTTTGTATGCCCCACTTAAATAAAAACTTAATATTAAGACAATTTTTTTAATATAAATGACTAAAAAGGATATTGACATTTTTAAGTATATCCAATGTCTTTATTTTATCTTTAAATACTTAATTTCAAATATGTTTCAAAATTGATTTTTTATGTTTATAGAGCATTTTGAAATGATGGACCATGAATTCGGGCATTGGCATTACAAACATGAGGAAAACATTAATAAGTTTTTTATTTTCATTTTTTTTTGTTTTCCTGCAATGAGTTTTGTTCAATTGTTCTGAACTGAATATTTTCGTTTAATTCAATTCAATATAACAAAATAAGCAAGTCTTACAGATATATACTGAACTATGATTATTTGTTCAATTGTAAAAATTCAAACATTTATATAATATTCAATTCAATCTAACTGAATAATTGAACCATATGCATGACAAAAATCATTTGCTTTGTAATAAGCGGCTAACCTAAATTATTGAATCATGTTTAGTTACATTGAATTAAGCATTCAGTAAAAATTCCTAGTATTGTCTAAACATCTTAGTTATATGTATTAATCAAAAGTTTGCAAATTGTTTAGTTTCATACATTATATGTTATAAATAACCCGAAAACGGGTCGGTTTTATCGGGTTTTTATAATTTCGGGTTGATTTCGGGTTATTAAGTTATAACCCGCTTAAAACCCGATCCGACATATAATTCAAAAAAATTATAAAAATCCTACGTGTCGTAACTTCATTAGTTGTTATATACTAATACAATACAACCTACCACACCTTATAACCAATATAAAACCTAATTTTTTCTTTTACCTATCAAACCTAGCCGCCTCTGATCTTTTTGCTCTCCTTTTCTTTGTTCCTACCCGATTTCGTCCTCTTCTCACTTCATCTCCCATTAT
Organism: Boswellia sacra; assembly: GCA_013180625.2. NCBI lineage: Eukaryota > Viridiplantae > Streptophyta > Magnoliopsida > Sapindales > Burseraceae > Boswellia > Boswellia sacra. The sequence goes on from SNVD02013841.1 coordinate 34,927, forward strand.
TTTTTCTCTAATCTTCTTCCTCTCCTTTCTTTCTCCTCTACCCGACTTCTTCCTCTTCTCACTTCTTCTCAAACTATTTCTTCTCTAATCTTCTTCCTCTCACTTTCTTTCTTCTACATCCGATTTCTTCTTCTTCTCCCTTTCTTCAAGTATGATATCTCTATCTTCCTATTTTTGCAAGACAAGGAGATGGAAGTAATCCGGCCATGGAAAGTTTTGTTTTTGGCAATCATGGTTGACATGGAGGATTTTGGTTTTTGCATGGTAGATGATTATTGTAGTGATTTAGATTATTTGGGTTCTATTTATTCAATGGTGGTTGAGATTCATATTTTTCCCTTTGATCTCAAAGATGTGCAACACAAATCTGGGTTTGTTAGGTGGTGATGATGTTGATAATTTCAAACGGGTGTTGACAAAAAAAAAGACAAATAAATTTGGGTGTTATTTGTCATTATTAAAAGTACTTGAATAATAAAATAAGTGTGGGATTTTTGAACCTGGCATTGAAGAGAATTTTGGACGCATAACTAAAGAAAGAAGAGAAAAAAAAGAAGAAGAAGAAGAAGAAGAAGAGAGAAGAAAAAATGGAAATTTTTAACCCGACTAACCCGAAAACCCGATCAACCCGATAGGACGGGTTAAGTATCGGATTATTTTTATAAAAACCCGATGTCGGATATAAATTTTATAACCCGATAGAAGGTCGGGTTGAGTCGGAAAAGGGAAAACCCGATCCGACCCGATCCGTGAACACCCCTAGTTATAACTGTTTCAAAGGTGACCCGATCCGTGAACACCCCTAGTTATAACTGTTTCAAAGGTGAAAGTTTTGTTGGTGATAATGCTGCTAACAAAATTGGCTATTGTGGGCCAGATTGATGCTTTTACGACTGATATATGGTATAAAACTTGACCTTTTGATGTTTATATCTCGGAGGTTAGAAGTCATGCAAATTTTTTTTTTTTTTTTAATTTGAGAAGAACTAGATATAAGAGCTCTTTAAGATAAATTAATTTTAAAATATGTAAAAGAAAGTGGGATATATTTTTGGTATTATTTTTAAAAGAAAAATTATATATATTAAGGACGGTGCTATTTGCACCCATTTTTCAAACTTTTCACACCCTTTTTTCTGAATTTTTTTCTTTTTATAACACTACAAGAAAATAGGTTTTTTACCGCGGGCCGAAACCGCGGTAAAAAGCCTTTTACGGCAGGCATACGGCGGTTTCAGCTCGCTGTATAAAATAACGTCGTAAAAAATTATTTTACTTTTTACTGCGATTTTGGCCCGCGGTAAAATAGTTTTTACCGCAGGCTACAGGCCCGCCGTAAACATTCATGGTGTTATGAAATTTTTCTACCACGGGCCGCTGGCCAGCAGTAAAAAGTCTATGCACTAAAATAAAAAAATAAAATAAAAATGAAAAGGCTCATAAGCCAGTAAAATAAATCTGAAAAGTTTAAAATAACTAATAGTCTACGCACTAAAATATAAAGTTGTCTGTCCACTACAAGCATTTAACAACTTTAGAAAGGACACAATTATTCATAAGTAACATCAAAACCTTGAAAGTAACAACAACATTAAGTGAAATAAAGCAAACAGGTAACAGGTAATCATGGGTAGGGTTCTTCACTCCTATACTTGATCATTCTTCGTCAAGTCTAGACCATCAAATAGCAAAAGGCCCTCTAAACTATACAAATCTGCCACAGTTCATATATAAGTGAGGCCATGCTTTCTTTTTATATTATGTCTCTGCATCCTCTTCCAAAGACTTGATCAATTTCTTTTCAACCAATTTCCTAAATCCAGAAAAGCAAAGCGAGATAGTAAAAACTTAATGACCAATGAAAAATAATTATTCAAGGATAAGAGCACAAGCAAGTAGCATAAAAAAATAACCAAACACAAACCAAAGATGAAAGCATTAACTTTTGAAATTAAGAGCAATATAATTGACATAAGCATCACTAAATGCCAACCATATGGCAAAAACAAAGAAAGTAATTGTCTCAAAAGAAAAAGACGACGGGCCAACAGCACACATGATGCGACAATAAGAAAAAAAAGCTGAACTATGCATCCTGTAGATTCACATTCAGTTAATACTGCATAGATGGCTGCTGGGTGGTGAAGAAAAGAAAAAGCAAAAGGAGTAAAGAACCCACCAACAAACAAAAGGAGGAGCCAAAAAGACTATTTTCACAAACATCCATTTAGATATCACACTTCAACTAAATATTCCACAGGACCCATTTAGGCCAATGGGATCATGATTATGCCCAAACTAATAATACATAATGGTCCATTCCTAGGCCATCCAGACAACTACAACAAGGCCCCAATATTTAGAGCAACACAAAAGTTTACTTAAAAAAAGGATATGGGAGAAGCAGTTAACTTTTACCTTCCTCTCAAGTTCCACCATGTAGTTGTCAAAGAGAATATGTACTGGAAAATGAATAGAATTTAAATTGGAGAAAGAATTCCAAGGATGGTGATGGATTTAAAGTGAATACAGAGATCAGAACTCAGGCATTATCACAATAGCACAAGAAGCTGCCACAAATAGTTTGCCCATTGACAAGTGCAAAAAAAAAATGATGGTAATCCTAAAATCTCAAACACAAAGCATTTGAATTAACTTATAAACAGTTGCCAGAATACAAGTCAGCTCTCAGACTAACAACCAGTTTCATAATATTTAGTACTTTAGGAAGATCATTCATAACTGGCCAGGCGTTTTGGGTTGAAGTAGTTGCTTTCTTTTGACTGTAGTGATCTTCTGTTTTAGTTGTTCATACTGCTCAGATTACAGACTTTCTTTTTGTAAAGTTATCGACTCTTTTACTGTGACTATCTGGTCCACAATTGTAATTCTTTTTTTTCATTATTAATATACTTCTTTTGTTTGCTATGAGAAAGAAAGTAAGAAAGAGAAAAGAATGTTGGCAACTCTTTAGAAGGTCAAGGTTTTTCAGGTCCTCAAATGAAGTTGTAAAGTCTAGAAAATCTTTTTTTTTTCCTACAATGTGCCCAGAATTGATCAAGACCAACCTCTTCTAATGTTAGTTTCTTACGTAGGAAACAGTTAAGTGTGATTTTTCAAGTTTAGCACTAAGAAAAGAGCAAGCTGCCACTGAAACATTTACAAGATTTTAAGGAGAGTTCTCTGGAAGAAATAAAATTGCCTTGGAGAATTTGGACCCTAGTAAAGGCTAATAGAAAACCTAAAAATCAGATGGATTGGAGATTACAAAACTGATCACATCAATTGGGAAGCAAACAGGGTAGCTAAAGATGTTGTTGTCAATATGATGACGCGAACAACACTTGAATTTGAGGTTCCAACTGCTGCCAGGAAAATAAAATAATGAGATCAAATTCTATTAAATTCCATTAAAAAATCTAGGTTCATCAGTCAAATATAAAATATAAAAGCCACGTTATAGGGAAAAGAGAAAGAGGAAGAGGGAGGACACGAGGGAGAGGATACATACCAAAGTTGACCAGCAAGACTGCAAGGGAGCCAGGTTTGTCCTTCAATGCCAGCTTATTAATGTCAGGGAGGATAAAATTTGCCTGAACCTGAGTACTTCCCTCAACTCCAGTGAAATTGGTCAAGATACAAGCTCGACTAAAACGATACACTGTAGAATACTTCATTTCCAAATAATATATGCATCTTAGAGTCATTACAAGTATAAACTAATAATTATAACACATATTCTAGGTCATTACAAGTACCAGTTTATTGGCATATACTAAAGGTTCATCATTAGATGTTTTATCTTCCACTGGAGTCACATTAATTTTTCCAGCAGCCGCCATTCCCTTTTTGGCTTCCTGCTAATAACAATACAGAAACAAGTCAGCTAAGCAAATAAGACTTTGTTCTTGAAATATTCATGGTAATACTTGAAACTAAAGAGATGCATTCTTAAATCAAATTAATGAGCCAAAACAAGAGACCTTGTTTTCTTTAAGAATCTGCAGGGTATAAAACTTATGTAAATTTTTTTCTCAGATAAACAATACTCGAACGATTCTGTGTCTTTTTCCACAATAAGTAAACCCAAAAACACAATTTACAACCTTCATAAATGGCACCTCAAAGTTTAAATCGTACCTCAATATCATGCATAGAAGCTCCATCTACAGAATTTGTAGCATCTTGAGACATGAAATTTCCAAAGCTACTCCTGTAATTGTCAAGAATACATAAGACAACATTGCCTTCACAGTAATCTAATCTTTTTTGAATCATAAAGATCATTGGAAACTACATAAGTAAAACTTCATACGTTATACTCATGTTGGCATTGGCTGAACCGGAAGGAGCACCAATACTTCCTGAAACCACATTTACTGGAGTCCCCGATGATGGCTGAACATTATTGGCAATATCTTCCTCTTCTTCCTTATACTACACCACTGCCCACCCAAACCCTCATAAACCCCAACAACCCCTCTTCACTCCCACCCAACCCTTCTGTACTTCTCCTCAACTCCTCCCCAAATGGATCCTCCAAGTTCCCCAAACCCACAATGTCCACCACCATCCCATCCTTGTTCATAATCTCAAAATTCTCCTTCAACGACTTCACCTTCATCTTCGGCTTCCTTTTCCTCTTCTTCAACTCCTGCCGGTGTTCGCTCTCCCCCGAATTCACGCTGAACAAAGACACCACGTCATCAAACTCTGGGCTCTGGGAGAGGGATTGTCAGAGGAAGTTGAGGGTGGAGCGGTTCTCGAGGTTTTCGGGGTCGAGATGGGGTGGGAGGGAGGAGGAGTGGGGCCGCTTGGAGGAGGGGAGGAGGCTGGCAATGCGGTGGCAAAATTTGAGATTTGAGAGGAATTTGAGAGATGAAATTAGGGATTTGAGAGGGAAGGATAAGAGAGAGGGGCGGAAAAGGGCATAAAAAAGAGGGAATTGAAAAAGAAAACATTTATATTAAAAGGGTTTATCTTTTTTACTGCGGGCATGGTAGCCCGCCGTAGAATTCGAGTTTTTACCGTATTTTTAAAGGCCCACGGTAAATAGATGCAGTAAAAGCCTTATTTTGTAGCAATGTAACCATAATACCCGTTACTGCACTAAATTATGTAAAAAGAGAAAAATACTTAAAAAAAGCTTCAAAATTAGCAAAAGGATACATAAACAAATCACAAGAATGAAAGGTACTCTTCATCTCTATACCTAACATAGAACCGAAAACATTAAATGAAAAAATAAAATCACCCAAAACAAGTTCATACAACTCTTAGTGAGTCTTTCTATAATCTTTTATTAAATAGACCATGAGTGGCTAAATTGGAAAGAGAGCTCTAGTGTCAAGCATCTAGCTATGAAACCACTAAACACAGACAGAGAGGAATAATTATGAAGTGGAACTGTCTACCTCTTTATTTTGCAAATAAAACCACAACTCTTCCAAGTGAGAAAAAAGCGATATATATATATATATATATAGAGAGAGAGAGAGAGAGAGAGTTGTGTTGCGCTTCCTTTAACTTTGAATCCTTTTGGTGATTGATTGTGTTGTGTGGGAGGATCTCAGTTCTTGCATGCCAATATATTTTTGGGTGAGGCTATTTGCACCAAATTATACTTGATGGACATTATGGTAATAAAAACTTTCAAAATAAAAAGTGGGTGTGAAAAGTAAAGAAATTGGGTTAATAATCTCACCATATTTTAATTTTAAAATATATTTTGATTTAATGGGGATTGGAAAAAGATTTTGAGAGGCTTAAATAACAACATTATTTTTCTAGTCCATTTCAATAACAAATAATTAAGATCCAATCTATTCCAACTAAATCACAAAGAGTAAATATGATCTAATTCAATCTTAAGAAACATCTAATCCATTAATCTATTATTTGATAAAAAGACATAAATCTCCAATCAATATGATATAACAAAGAACAATAAATAAGAAAAATTTGAAAATAATGCACATTTTTAATTTTTTTTGGCATAGAATTTTTGTATGTATTTCATAGGTTTTTGGTTTGACTCATTAAAATGACGATTATTTTATTGGACTAGTATTATTTTTATTTGGATTAGATGGCTTATTGATGAATTTTTATAAGATAATTTGCCAACTGATCCATTTAGCTCTTTTTTCTTTTTCAGAATTTTAAAATCCAATAAATCCATCAATTAACCAAATTAAAGTAAAGTAGTTTTGATTGCATTTCAAACACCCTATTTATTGAACTGCTGAATTTTTATTGGAATATGGATTTAGTTTCAAACTTATTTATATTTTCGGATAAAAAAATAACTCATTCAAATTTTAAAATAATAAGTGTACTAAAAAAGAATGTAAAGAATGATTTTTTTTTTGGGATTCATACAACCCCACCCTTTTGTTAATGAGCGAGTCTCGTTGAAAATAATTTTTTATTATTTAAGCTACCTCTTTAGTTTGGAATATTATTGTTGGGGATGTAATGCACACTCAGAACAGATTCTGGAAGAAAATTAACTTGTATTCATAGAGAAAATTATAATACAAGATTTACACAAAAACTCCCCTAAAACTATTTCCTGGAGCTCTCTTGGCTCTCTACACCTCTCAGAACTCTCTGGTTCTGATTCTAAACTCTCTCTGGAGTCCTCTGTAATCTCTCTGGATTACCTAGAGCTCTCTGGTTCTCTTCCTTCCAAAACTCTCATGGTTTTGGATTCTCTGGATTTCTTGGAGCTCTCCTGGCTCTCTTCCAAAACTCTCTGGTTTTGGGATTCCCTCTGGAATGAATAAACTCTGCAGAACGTCCTCAATTTATAGGAGGAGTTCTGCATTACAAGTCAATGGGTTAGGTGAGTTGGTCACCAAACCTTTACTAACATTGGCCACCTAACATGGTTGGCCACCTACCTCCCATGGGAGGTGCCTAACTCCACCTCCTTTCACATGGGAGGGATTGACTCCAGCAATGCTCCCCCTCCATCCCATGTGAAGGGGAATAACCATGAAGATAATCAGTCAGCCTCTAATTCAACTATGTCTCTGCATAGTTCTAGCTTTCTAGCTCCCCCTTCATCAGTAAGCAATGTGTATTTTGATTCCGGATATTTCTTCGACGGAATCCTACCTCGCTCATATCGACTTGGTTGAGGTTCTTCATCTCCAGGAGATATAGTAACTTCTAAAGATGATTGTGGCTCCCCCTGGCTCAACAATCTCTTTATTTTTCTTCTCCTGATCTACTTCTGGAACTTCTTCTGGCACCTCAGATTTCAACTTAATCATGACTCCGGATGATCCTTTCAATTTTTGGGACCAAAATTGGAATAGAATTTCAAAAATTCAAGCCCACCGTTGCGTCCGAAACAGTAAAAAATGGTGGAATAGCCTCTTCCGAGGCTTAAAAATTCCTTTTGTGGAAGAAAATATAAAGTTTTGAAATCTGAGGGACTAAACTGAAAATTTTTAGGACTAAACTGAAAATTTCAGAAACTTTTGGCATCACAAATACTTATCCATAACTACAAGGGTCAAATTCAATTTCAGAAAGCTTCAGTGACGTGGCAATGTCGGGACACGTGTCTATGACATGGCGCTGATGTGTCAGACACGTGGGATGCTGATGTGTGTGACACGTGGCATTGATGATGTGTCGGGTGATGTGTATAATGACGTGGCAAAAAGTTCGCTAATGTGGCAAAAAGTCGGCTGACGTGGTCATCTTCAACCTCTGGATGGCGCGTGTGGCGCGTGGAGCGAGTGAAGCCCACTCGCAGTGCAGGTTATAGGCGCGTGCGGCGCATGCGGATGCTCTGATGGTCGGATCGATCGCCGAAAAGTTGCAAAATATTCCTCTCGACGTTACGAACACACTGGACACTTCAAATTTAGAATTTGAATACTTTTTGGAAATACGAAATTTTTCAGAAATAGGGGACGATTTTCTCTGAATTTTCTCTCTCTGTTCTGACGTTCCAGGAGCTCAACCAGACTCTGATACCACTTGTTGGGGATGTGATGCACGTTCAGAACAGATTCTGGGAGAAAATTAACTTGTATTCACAGAGAAAATTATAATACAAGATTTACACAAAAACTCCCATAAAACTATTTCCTAGAGCTCTCCTGGCTCTCTACACCTCTCAAAACTCTCTGGTTCTGATTCTAAACTCTCTCTGGATCCTCTGTAATCTCTCTGGATTACCTAGAGCTCTCTGGCTCTCTTCCTCCCAAAACTCTCATGGTTTTGGATTCTCTGGATTTCTTGGAGCTCTCCTGGCTCTCTTCTAAAAATCTCTGGTTTTGGGATTCCCTCTGGAATGAATAAACTCTGCAGAACGTCCTCAATTTATAGGAGGAGTTTTGCATTACAAGTCAATGAGTTAGGTGAGTTGGTCACCTAACCTTTACTAACATTGGCCACCTAACATGGTTGGCCACCTACCTCCCATGGGAGGTACCTAACTCTACCTCGCTTCACATGGGAGGGATTGACTCCAGCAATTATTGCTATTTTTAGTTTATATAATCTTTAATAAACGAACGCAGAATAGGCACAGGCATTGCTAATTATAACAGATTGTTGGGATTCCAATTAAGGAATCGCACAAGAGGCCTTCCTATTTGTACCCAGGTGGCTTAAACAAATTGGCTGAGGTTATCTAACGATGCAGAGTTATTTTAAAGAATGATGGAATTGCATAACTACTAGAGGCTCTTTTCTTTCTACAGTGTGCGTCTTCTCTATCCAGTTAGTTACTTCAATACTATTAAAAAATCACCTGATCACTTAAAAAATTTAAGTTTGTAGACGTGAGAATACTTTTAATATGTAATCTGTGATAAAAATCCAAGGGAATAGTTTCTATGAGTATCGAATTGGTACCATATATAATTAATAGTACAGAAGTTCGGGTTCGTTCTTCGATAAGGATTGCAAAAAGTTGTATTATACTATTGCGTTTGAGAAGCTATTGTTTTATAATTTTGAACCTCATAGGGGAAAGGATTATGATCATCTCACCTTGGCTATATGATAAGCTTATCACCTCAATTGGCAAGTTTTGACATTTTTATTTGTGGAGCATATCTGCATTACAAATTAGTCGTCTTGATCTTGGTTGATTATTCATTGCTGAAAGAAGAGTTAATTTTAGAATGATAAATCCTTGCGGAGAACAAATCAATGTAAATTCTTATTTGAATAGATAATAGAGAGGCAGCAAGGACACCCTGTCACAATCAAAGAGTTTTATATTGACACTAGTATTTACGCTGGAAAATAATTACCATTAAATTTCAAACTCTTGTTGAAATTGAAAAGTACTAGTTATTAGTATATTAAAAAAAAACTAATTCTACAATATTAACTATACCAATTACTGCTCTCTATAATATTTATGCAACTTATATTGCAGTCATATATATATCACTACAAGAAACGGAGCCTTATACGACCCCCATTTACAGCGGTTTTAAAAAACAGCTGTGAAAGCCACAAACTCCGCTTCGTATACGGCAAACTGTACAACCGCCGTAGATATCCTTGAGAATATAAAAGCAGCCTCTTCCCCGAGTCACCGCATACGCTCTTGCCTTGCCCTAAATCTCTCAAGTAATTTCTCTTTGGTTTTAAAACCTTTGCCTTCAAATCTGGTCAAGGTGGCTAATCATGTTTTTGCTACCTTATCATCTTCTCCTTAACCCTCATTTGTATCGCCACCAACAACAAACCTCAAATTCCTCTTTCGATTCGGGGAATTTTTAGGTTCTTCTACCTCAGTGGAACTCGTAGGGGATTGTTCTCTATTTATTCTAACTTATTTTACTTAATTTTTTTTGGATATTTTTTCTTTATTCTAGGCTGCTTCATCTCTGTCTTCAATTTCTGACTCTGATAGTGGTAAAAATCCCTTTTTTCATCTATTATACAAGTACATTAATATTGCTCTCGCTGTGCTCTTTGTAGGAGCAAAAAGGATTAGATTATTTTAATGGTAAGTGCTTCATTTCAGATCTTGCTTGAACAAAGTTGGGATTAGGGTTTTGTTGTTGCGCTTTTCGCAAAAGAAACATTATTAAGTGATTCTTCTTCTTGTTTATCTTTACAGGTACTTCTTATTTTTCATTTTATATCTGAATATATATATATTGCTTATGATTCTCTTGTTCCTGCTTTACAAAAGCTTCAGCTTCCTATTTTTCTTGGGGAAAAAAACAGAGAAATATTAGTTTTCCCAAAAGAAAAGCAACCCAAATAAGATTGTACAGAAATAAAAACATATAATTTATATAGGCCATTTAGTGAATCATTACTTTTCCAAGGTTTACATGCACTTTGATTTAAACAAAAAGTACTAATAAGGAATAAGGATATACCACCTTATTCTTTTCCTTTCTTTTAGTTTATTCTATATATATGGTTTGCTCAAAATAATAATCAATTTGAGCTTTTAAATTGTCCCCACTGGTTGGTGAAAGATTTTTAATTTTATAACAGTTGAATTGATTTAATTTGTTTTTATTGTTTTGAATTGAAATAACAATGGGCCAATCACACTGTTGGAAAGATCCAACTCAATGGAATCGATTACTATCTCGAACAAGGCCATTGGCACTCAACTTCTGGGTATATCATCAATGGTAGATAGTATCTAAACCTCCTCTGCTCTCTTCCAAATATATTAATTAATATAAAATATATGATAATTGCCAAAAAACAAAGGGATCAATCAACTAATTAAAAGTCTGATCAGTTGAAACGAGATAATAGAATGTAATGTTATGTTGTTTGGCAATTGCGCATGCACTTTGATTTAACCCATATAACAAGCACCATATATATAAAAGGATTAGAAATCACCGATAAGTACATTGAAGATTCCATTGTCTTTCTTTCTCGATAGTCAATTAATGATGGCAAACATGTGACACAGTGATGTGTTGAGGAAGTGGATAACATGAGGGACATGTGGCCTGCACACTTTGATTAAAATAATTGAAGTGGAAATTGTTAGTGCAACCTTTGGCCAGGCAAATTGAAGTGCTCAATTCGGTGCAATATATTATTTCCAGTGGAGTTTGTGGTGCATTTTAAAATTGAAACTGCTGAGGCTCATTTTCTCGTAATATAAATTGACTTCCATCCAGTTGCAGTGAGTGCTGTATGCGTGTGCAATCCGTGAGGGAGAGAGCTAGTCCCATCCCGTGAGCTTCCTTCTCTCTAGCTTCACATCGATGAGAGCAAGGAAGAGTGAGAGAGAGAAGAGAGAGTGTGAGGGAAATTCATACTTATATAAAAGAATAACAGTGGATTTGGGATTTGGGTGACTGTTTTAGGTGATGTAAAAACTTGTATTAATTTTTTTCTATAGTGAAAGATCTGCAGCAGTTTGTGGACGTAGTTAAATCACGTAATATTTTGTGTGTTATTTTTCTACTTTTATTTTGCATTGCCACTCTCAATCTTGTCACTAAAAAGAGGAAATTTGTCCTAAATTTCTCAAAAGCCGGCACACATATATAACACACTACATATATGAAAAAGATTATGATTTTATATATATATAAGAAAAGAAAAGAAAAGCCAGCTATCTTACAGTTGTCCTCGCCCTTTATGGATATAGTTCTACCCATGTTGATATGAGTGCGCAAAACAGTATGAGGAAGATGCTCAAACCAATGACACAGGCGGTGATGGCAAGCCGTGACGAAGGTGCTAATACCTAATATAAGCCACAAATGCAAGCACCACTGCTTCCATTGAACAGACGTTTTGGATTCCCGTAATGGCACAAGTGTACATAGTAAAGTGGACAAAGACTGTAGAAAGTGAGAAAGTCAAGGCTAGTGCATCCATTATGATAAACATTCGAAAAGCTAAATTCTTATGTAGGTTTAATGTGCCTTCATGTGGATCATCTTTGTCACTGTTATATCCATCAAGAATTGCGAATGCTGCCGCAAAGGTTGCTGTTGCTATGAGTGTAGCCACTGCCAAATGTGAGGACCTTGTTAATTTCCTTGAGACTGGCATAATACTTTGCTCTTTTATCCTCTCGAATTCGCAAATTGAAATAGTCTTCGTCATTTATTTTGTAAACAATAGCCTTTTGTATATTCTGCATGAGGTAATTAGCTCAATTCTTCTATTATTTCCTATAAGAGTCTATAAATAAATAATAAAAAAAAGTATATTGATTACTAATTATTAAGAATGCATAAGAACTTCTCTAATTATTATTAGTCATATCTCAAATAATTTGTCTAAGTGTTGAAATATTTTATAATCAATGGATGATAGAATGATGTGATGAGTGATATGACAATTTCATATGTGGATGTAATTTGAGATAATTTTTTTGAAAGTGTAGTGTTTCTTCTAATCATGTGATCATATCTTTTTTCATATTATATTTGATATAGAAAATGTGTTGAATTGCTCCAAAAAAGCTCAATACATAAATGGACATGAGTACCATTTATATAACATTGTCACAATCCTATTCCTCCACAACATGACGCAATAAGGAAATGAATACTCGGTGGCAGAGCTAGGGCCTTAGCAATCCCAAACTGTAACTCTTCAAAATAATGCAACCCCCATTGATAAACTAAAGAAACCCCATTTCTTATTTAACCCCATCAAAAATAACTTTTTCTTATAACATTCTTAAAATTTCATTAATAACTTTCTTTAATATGAGTAAGGATATTTATCCTAAATTGTATTCTTATCAAATGGATGTATTGATGATGAAATGATTTATTACACCATTTCATGATCTATTTAATAAATGGCACTCCATTTACTATATTATTTATGATGAAATTTGGAAAGTGTATCGTTACTTTTTTTGTTTTCCTTTCAAAATATATATGCCTTATCATTTTAACATAATAATGCTTATGTCCCAAATGATGTGATAGGTGATATGACAATGCCTTGTTATTTGTCATATTACCAGTTATTAATTTTCAATTCTTTTAATGTTTATTATTTATACGTGATTTTTTTATTTATTGTCTTCCCCTTGAATTAAGGATTTTATTCTCATCATCATTATTCAATTAAAAATTGATTAAAGTGGATGATTTAGTTGATGATAAGATTTTGCTATGTAATTGCCATATTAGAGTTAGTATCCCAATTTTGTAAGTGTAGCATTACCAAATTTGTAATTATATATTAAAAAAACTTAAAAATTAATAAGTGGGGTATCTTTAGGTTGAGGCTGGGACGAATAGTATCACTCTAAAGTTTTGCACATTCGTATTGGTCCCCAACCTTTGTCATTTTTATAAAATTCACTAGTGGGTTTGTCTAGTGCCATGCTTTACTTTATATTTTGTAATACTTTTAAAACATAATGAACGATTTAAATTTGGGTTGCTTGGATATATTAAAAAATTAATATTCTTATTATTGCTTTTATTAGGTTTTTTATTTGTAATTTTAATCTAGTTTTTCCCATTATTATATTTCCAAGACTCAAATATAGATTGAAGAAATTAAGGATGAGCCAAATACATTTTAGGTTAACAAAAATTTCATATTTGAATTTATATAGTTATCTTTTAAAGTTAGTTATTTTTATATGTATTATTTCCCTAAAAATCTTTATTCAATAATTTTTTTGTTGATTTTGATTATCTAATAAATATTTTTTATTTTTTCTCAATATATAAAAATATGTCTTTTTGTAGTAGTCATTTAAACTTCCTGTCTCCGGCCCAATGAATACTCTAGGATTAAGGGCCTATTTGGTTGAGTTTCTCCAAGTAGAACTTATTGAAGTATCTTTTAAAAGTAGAGTTGATAGAAAATGAGCTTATATTAATAAGCTAGTGGTTGTTTGGTTGTCGATAAAAAAGCTCTCTTAAATCAATATATATGGTTTGGTTATTTATAATAAAAAAGTACTTTCTAATGGGAAAATCACTATAGGGGTATACAAATGCATGAAACAAGAATTTATTAACGTACGAAAAAAAAACTTGCAGTTGAAAAAAAGTCCAACTCAAATTTGATGAGTTTATTTACGTTCAGTTTTTTTATAGTGTGGCTATAGTTGATTCTTTCATATTAGGCTTTTATTAAATAAAAGGTATAGTGGAATTTCAAGAATAATATGAGGCTATTTAAGATATTTTATAGTTTTTCAAAAAAAGCTAAAAAAGAGCTTTTCCCAAAAGCGTTAATTTTAGGCCTCTCCTAGTGTACGTAAAAACAACTTTATCCATAATTTCTTCTTAGGTGGTATCCAAACAACACAAAAATTTTTTGAAAGAACTTTTAGCATTAAAAAAGCTCTTTGGGCCAGTAGAGAAATCCAACCAAACGCATTCTAAGACATGTAGAAGGCCCATTTGGATCGACCTACGGAAAAAGTCCTTTTAAATTGAAATGTATTTATTGTACTTTTCCATTAGAATAAATCTTATTTGCCATATTCAATAATACTATTTAGAACATTGTGTATTATATATATTTGGAAAAATTAGAAATATATCCTCAATTAAGGGATTTCTTTGATAAATGACTATGTCTCTAAAAATTCATATGCTATGATCTTGTACAACATCCAATAGTATCCAACGGATATATTGGACAGTGTCTAACAAGTGTCCCACAGTATCTGATAGCGTCTGACACTTAATAAAGAGTTATGACATGAATATTTTGAGAGATAAGTCATTTTTATGATCCACATTTAAACTTGGGATATTTTTTATTTTCCCTGTATATTTAGAAGAGTCACCCTCATCATGGAGATAAAAAAAAAACTTTATTATTCATTTCGTCATTCACATTTGAAAATTGACATAGAATCCATGGCAATGAGTAGCAGAGGAAATGACAAGCGATTGTGACTTTAGAATGACTTAAAACAAATCTTCAATGCTTGAGGTCTAGCATTTATTTCTCCCACGGGCAGTGAGTGAGTAGACGAACCCTGAAGGTCAATGAGTGTATGCTATTTTCTCTTCTTTTTTTAATGCGTAATTATTAATTTTCGTTTTCTTTATTGGCATTTCAAAAAAAATATATATTTTTTTTAAATTTATACATTTTTTTTGAAAACATTTAAATAATTAAGTACAAAATTAATAGATGAAATTTTATTATATGAATAATATATTCAAACATAAAGTTTCAATTAAAAATTAGTAAAATAAATCATATATGTTTATTTATTAATAAAGCATGCAGCTTGTGTGAAAATTTTTTATAGTAATTTTCTAATAAAAATCAATTGTTTGCTGATATTGAATTATCCCTACTTGTAGATGGTAAATTCACCATGAAAATGGGACAATATAAAAAAACTACCCTCGAGCTTTGACCTAATTTAAGCAGAAAACGGATTTGCCATTTCAATAAATCACACCCTTTAAGTTGTTAACTTTTAATCAACTTACAGATTTTATTAAAAAATAGACGAAGTGACACGGTGAAATGATAATTTCATACCAAAAATAACATTTCAACTGATTGAAAATGCGTAAATTAATTAATAAAAGTACAAAAAAAATCTAAAGCACCACTACCATTGCTTATTAATTCTTAATTATTGTCTATAAGTTATTTAAATATAGATAACGTAATTCTTTAAGTACTTATTAAATATGTTATTTAAAAGATAAGTGTATTTATGAAATAAAAGTTTAAAAATCAATTGGGATAAATTTTATAAGAAAAAGTTACTAACTTTTATAATATTTAAAATAAGTGCAAAATTTAAAAAAATTAAATAGAAAAAGGAATTAAATGTTACTCTAATTAGACTTAAGTAATAAGTTAGAAACAACACACACACACAAAAAAAAAAAAATTGCACTAATCTGGTCTCCCGGATTTTAAGTTTTATCTGGACCGAACTTTTCCAATGTTGGATCGATACATCTAATGGTTAGACTTATATTTACACTACTAAAAAAAAAAAAAGCAATTATTTTATCGTCTTCTATCTTCGGATTCTTCTCGCTTCTCTCCTTGGCCTATCACTTCGCTCTCTCTAGACTTTTTATCCTCATTTTTTACATATCGGTAACATTTTCTATTGCTGTCACTATTGGTTCACCAATCCTTACCTTCCGTACGCTTGCTTCCAGTCTATTGAGGTTGACGTTGAAGCCTCTTCTCCTCCATTTGCCAGGTTTCTTGTTCCACCGTCAACATCCTAACCTAGGCTTACTTCTTGGCTTACTTTTCCCTATGGTTAGCTCACTTGCTCTTAGTATAGCTGGTAACCTTCTTCCTTTATGGTTTATCTGTGATTGAACTCTTTCATCTTATGTCCTTGCACTTCCCACTTCTTAAAACTTGCGAGCGAGTGTCAATCGCTCCTTTGCTTGGGCAAGATGTAATGAATTCTGCCCAAAGATGGCGGGTTACAAATTGAGAAGCTACTTCCAAAGAGGCTAGGAATGAGCTTCCATTTTTTTAAGGTTCACAAGTTATGAATGAAATTGAATATGTAATAAATTGATTAAATTGAATTATTCAATTAACATATTGGTCCTTTAGCAGTCAATTTAAATTAAATTAAAGCAATAAGAAAGATTGCACATGCAGAGAAAAAGAGAGTATCTAAGCATAGGAAAGATCCCATGAGACAAAAGATAGAAGAGAGGCGGAAAAAGAGAAGATAACTTAGCATTCTTTTTTCCTTAAATAGTGTAATATAAACCCAGTAGTTGGATGTATCTAACGCATGAAAGGTTTGGTCCGTATAAAACATAAAATCTGGGAGACTGGATTAGAGCAAAATTGTGTGTGTATATATATATTGTAAGCATTAAAATTTTGCTTACAGTTTTGAGGCCTATTGATGATAGCTAAAGACATCAGTCAGAAGTCCTTCTTGACTTGCAAGGACATTGAGAATCAACACCAAGATTGGGATAGAAAGCCAAGTAGGCTTAGGACCGGCTAGTGGGGAGTGGTCGACGGCCCTAGGAATTATGTTTGTCCAACGCATACGCAGATTGACCTAGAGGTTGAAGGGGGGTAGGAACCACCCCCTTGCACCCTGGCCCAAATGGCAAACGTCAATGCAAAAACCTAGAAATAAGGTTGGTGCTCGTAGTCTAGGGCTGCTACCTTTAGCTTAACAAGCGTGCGCCTCTAGTTAGAGGCAAATCACGTGCGCCTCTAGTTGTTATAGGCAGGGGATGATGTTTGTAACCTTATGGGTGTGCCTCTCTAGGTAGGAGTTGACACCCATAACCTTATAGGCACACGTCTCTAAGGCTTGCACCTCAGAAGGGTCTAGGAATAGTGGCAGAGGTGCGCGCCTATAGAAACAGTCCCATATCAAGAAAAGAGCCTATTTTTGGGAACTAGGAGCCTATATAAGGGCATGTGACTCCCAGTTTGAGGTAAGCGATTTTGGGTGTAAAAATACCTAAAAATCAATATTTTTGAGATATTTTAAATATTTTTAGAATTTCTCTTTCAATAAAAATATTTTTGGTGTTCTCAGTGTTCCTGTTGCCCTTGGGATTATTTTGGGATGTGAGCATTAGTTAAGATTTGGCTTCTGATTAAATTCAAAATTTGATAACTTTTCTAAGGGCCTCCTTTTTAGTTTAAATTTGCCATATTTAGTTTAGGTGTAATTAAGAAATAATTATGTCATGCTTAATTTAGGAGCAATTTAGTTAATTAATAGTTAATTGCCATGCTTAGTTTAGGATTAGCAGTAGTTAACTAGTAGTTTAGTTAAGCATGTTTAGTAGTTAACTATGTAGTCAGTTAGTTGTTAATTATGCATGATTAGTCAATAATTAGTTGTTAATTAGTGGTTAATTAAGCATGATTAGTGGTCAATTAGGGGTTAATTATATGATGTTTAGAAGTTAATTATGCATGTTTAGGCTGGTTAATTAAAGATCAATGATGCCATGATTAATATAGAGATGCTATGATTAATTTATATTTTTAATTACACTTGTCATTACTAATGCCTTTGTTTGATGATGAAGGGCTAATTTGGGACCCCTTTAGTTTACATCAAAGTTTATTTTATTGCAATTATTATGTGGAATGGTTGTAATCCCCTTTAACTTCCCCCATGTTTGATGGAAATGTAATCAATTCTCCTCCCTCATTTTATGTATGTATATAAACTATCTTCACTTTGCAAATAATAAAAAGATAAAAGTAGTTATATGCATAAAAATTGTAGGATCCATAAAGGAGAGGCATTAGTAACTTAGAATTTAGAACTCAACCTAGAGTGGAGGTCGGATTAACATTCAGGCGGGTGTAACCCATACCCAACTTCTCGAGCCCGTCTCTGAAGGGGTGATGGATAGTTAGGTCTAAAAGCGTAGGGATCGACGGTCAATCCAAATTTTTTGGTAGTTAACTACACGGGTGGCAACTCTGTCTTTTCTCTGGGTCTTTTTTTTGTGACCTAACCCATACTGTCCTCTAAGCATCCAAAAGGAGCTTGTGAGAAAAATAGTGCCAAAGTCGTAAAGCACTTGGAGTGGGATGGAAGCCCAGCTCACACATGAACTTGCGCGTGCGCGCACACACACACGAGGCAATATCAGTTACAACCCCTACATTTTTAGGAAAAATACTTAGATGCAATTTTTGAAAATCTAATCAGCAATTACGCAACCATTTACAAAATTCATCAAATAACATACCCTGAGTGTTAACACTGTTGAAAAAGTGTAACAATAGGAGGGCAATCTAGACTTCTTGCTTTTCCAATTAATAAACCTATATAAAAAAACTTAATCAACCCTAGGCTTCTGTAGTAAACAGTGTAGATTTAAAATTTTTTTGCAGTTATCTTACTTTGATTTTGATTCTCAAGTTTATATATGTTAAAATAGATATCCCAAGAGTTTGTTTAAAATTTTGTTTCATTGAAAGATGTTGAGTATTCACTACAATGGTGGAATTTCAGTTTCTCTACAATATATCAATTTTAGGAAAATTCTATGAGGTAGCTAGAAGTCTCAAAAGATTATGAAATTTGGAAAATTTGTTTGTCTTTATGCCTAGTTGGAATTCGAAAAGTTTTATGATTTTAGGAACTCTTTATAAAGTGTCATATATTTTGAATAAAGGGAGGTCAGTCCCGAATATTATAAGACAAAATTGCTGTATCTAAAAACTTAAATTATATGAGGTACTTGCCAAATTTAGAATGCTATAGAATTATATTAAATACCAATTCCTAAAAGGCCTGTGTAAAATCTTAAATCATTTGGATAAGTAGATTATTTATTGAAAATTCGAGAGTCTGCATTTGCAGAAAAATGGGGTTTTTTTCTTTAAATTGAGTATAATGATCAAATACATAAAATAGTATGATAATTTTATGTTATTAGTCCATTGCATGCATAATTTGTTGATTTTAATTTTTTTTCCGACATGATATGGCAACTTGTTATTGTGTTTTTATAATTATTTTCTCTATTTTCTTTTTCTAAATAGTATATCACATATTGGTTTGCTCTTGATTTTTCTTATTATAAGTATTTTGGGAAAAAAGGATATGTAATGACATAAAAAGTAATTTTTAAATATAATATACTCATCAAGGGTATGCTAGTTATTTCACTATCCAAAGCTTATTCTATTATACATTTGAATTTTTTAAAATAAGCATAAGGGTGAATAAGTAATTAAAATCCTACTATTTAGTCAGTTGATAGAATCTATTAGCCTGAGGCTTGTTTGATGAATTTTGTAAATGGTTGGGTAGTTATAGATTAAATTTTAAAAGTTGCACCTGGGTGATTTTTTATAAAAAGTTAGGCGTAGTAACCGATTTTTACTCTTATATTATGGTTTTACAAAACTAAATATGTTATAGTACAATTATAAACATTAAAAGTATTTTATTGTATGTCGTGCAAAAATTTATTATTGATCTATCAAAATAAAAAAAAGACTTTAATAAAAGAGAAATTAGATTGAGTAATGCTACATCTATAACTCAACTACAACTACTTTTTTTTTTTTACAATCTGAGTTGGTAAGATATCATTGGATGGATAAAAAAATAAATAATAAATAAATGAGATTAAATTAAATGACATTATAATTACCAATTCAATGATATCTTGTCAACTCCAGTTATATAAAATATTACTTGTAAATGAGTTGTAGTTATAGTATCATTCATGACTAAATTAAGTAATTAACAAAAACATATGATTAAGCAAGAATCTAATTGAATCATACTAAAACTACAACTCATTGATAACCAATATTTTATACAATCTGAGTTGGTAATATATCATTGGATGGATAAAAATAAAAATAAATAAATGAGATTAAATTAAATGACATAATAATTATCTGATATCTTATCAATTCAGGTATAAAATATTGGTTGTAAATGAATTTTAGTTGTAGTATTATTCATAACTGAATTAAGTAATGAATGAAAACATATAATTAAGCAAGAATCTAATTGAGTCATATTAAAACTATAACTCATTTATAGCCATTAATTTTAGTTGGCAAGATAGCATTAGATAGATAAAAAATTAAATTAAATTAAATTAAATTAAAGTAAATAGTATGATAATTAATTCTTGAAATATATAATTTAATTGATTACTAATTTAGTAATTAACTTAATGTCATATAAATTTAGTTTAGAAGAAAATAGTTTAACACAATCAATTCGATTGATTATTATATATTAGGTGATAATTAATTATTTAGGTGGAAAATTAATCTTTAAAATATGATGACATTATCTGTAATTGATGATTTAATATTTTAATTTGCTAGGGGCACAGCTCACCTTGAGATGGACCCAACACTCTTTTTTTTTTTTTTTTTTTAAAGAAGATTTCTTTACAATTATTAGGTTCCTGTTGAAGTACTTCATAATAATTGCTCAATTTTGAATGTTTTGTATGGAATTAGTTACTGCATTGAAGGTGGGGATCGAATTTTCTGGTAATTTACATTTTTGTCAGTGTTTGCCTGTTTGTAAAATTTCCTTTCTTTGTTTCTTAAAGAAATTCAGGCTTTGCTAGTCTTCTCAGCTCGTCTTTCAGAGAATAAATCAATAAGCGTGCGAGTAAAGAGCATAATGGCCAATGACCGAGAGTGTTGCAGCTGCACCATTAGATGTTGATTCCTATCTGACACCGAATCAAGAGAGTGTAGAAGTAAAAGGTCAGATGTTGAGGATCCACGTGATTTACACATGGCGGGTCACTCCATTGACGCAAGTAGTTCAACGCATCAAGCACCACCGCTGCTGTCTGACACCGGAGCTGCAGCTCAAGAATTTGGTAAGCTCCGAAACATTTTTCAAAATAATATTTATTATCTCTCTTTCCTCTAAAAAATTTATGTCTACATGAGTTATTTGTGCAATGAGAGATGAGAATTAACATTTTTTTTATTAAAATAAAATGATTTAGCGGCAGAATCTCGAGCTAAATATTGTAGGGATCTTTGTTGACTTTGTCTGTTGGGTTAGCCGCTTAGGTAAGAGTCATGGAATTCATTCGTGATTTGATGCAAGAATCCAGAGCCCAATATAGACCGATTGTTTACTTCAACAGACGTGCTCCGCCTACGCTAATAATTCTATAGCTCCAAATACATGAGATCTTAATAACAAAGCTAAATATAAAGTGAGCACAGAATGATTTTGACAGAATTATGTAATAAGTTGTAAGCCTTAAAGATATATAGACGGGAAAGACACGGAAAACATTTTGTTGATGATAACGTTGGGTCCACTACAACAAGAAGGACTATTTACGGCGGGCCAAAACTGTCGTAAATAGTCATTTGCAGCGATTATGCGTCGGTTTACAACCGCTGCAAAAACAACCGCAATAAAAGCTTCTATGACGGTTAGTTGTTCGACGCAAAAAAAAGCGACGAAACAAGATCGACAATCACCACACCTTTTTACGGTGGTTTCGTGTCCACCGTAAAAAGTTGATATTTACGACGAACAAAAAACCGCTGTAAAAAGTCACAAAACCGTCGTAAAAAGTTTTATACAATTTTTCACAACTGTCGTGGATTGACGAGAAACTGTCGTAAATAGTTATAAAGATTTTTTTACGTCGACCAGGAAACCGCCGTAAATATTTACGACGAACAAAAAACCGCCGTAAAAAGTCACAAAACCGCTGTAAAAAATTTTATGCAATTTTTCACAACTATCGTGGGTTGATGGGGAACTGCCGTAAATAGCTAAGAAATTTTTGAAAGTTTTGTTGCTTGTGCTATTCTATATTTATTTACTGTTTACAAAATAATTAACCTATCCCACAAAAATGTTTTCATATAATTCTTTATTAATTCATTTAATGAATATAATGCAATCAAATCAAATACAAAAATATCCCATATAATAGTTCAATCATAATCCAAGAAAACCAAATATAATGCAATCATTATCCATACTATTCATCATCTTATAATCAAACAATTAAACATGTCAGTTGAATTTCAACAACCTTCACATAATTTAATCATCTGATAAGTAAATTACAAAACTTTGTAAGCAACCTACAACTTGGTAAACAATTTACAACTTGGTAAATAACATGCAATAATCAATTTGCACCAAGAGCATAATCATTAAGTAACATTATATATTGTGAAACAAATTGTTTAAATTTCATTTATATATCACCTTCACGTTGTTTGTTTTCAATGATCATATTACATTAATTAGAGAAAGGAACCAAGCGGGAAAATAAGTAGCTTAAGCTAGGCTTGTGAGAGATGTGAAAGGAGGTAGGTTTGATCCTTGACCTACAAAATAAAAAGTTGTTAAAGAAAAGACAAAAGAAAAAGTGCAGTATAGATAGGTAAAATCTCCTCCATTCCTAAAAGGATTAAAATGAACAAATCTTAAGCAAGTTAAACAACAACCTGGAATCCTTTTTTAACCAGTTATGCATCCAATGAGCTTTAAAGCACAGCTATATGATTTGTTTGTCAACACCAATGTTGATCACAGATTGACACAGTTATGCACATTAGATGTGCTAGCAAATCACCACAATCTGAAAGGAGAAAAAAGAATAAAGGTTATAAGCCATAAAAGTAACACAAACATTATAAATTTCTTTTTCAAACAAAAAAAAAAAAGAAAGAAAAGGGAAGCCAAAAGAAAGCATAAATCACCATATATTTGTTCTCCTCCTCAAATCAGTTCTATTTTGTGTTACTATTAGTCTACATATGTTTACCATGCAAACAGATTTGACATAGGTAAAGCTCTTGTCATGTCTTATTTGAGAGTAATAAAAAATTATGAGACAAACGACCCTTCAACAACAAAAATAGATTTAATTTCATAAAAAATTAGAAAATTTATGAATCTGAGCTTTTAACAATAAGCTAGATCACAAAATACGAAGATGATTCTTAGATCCCACATTAGTTGAAAGTTAAACCAATCTAGAAACTACGAAACCATACAATTAGAGTCAACTCTCGATAAAACCTAACCAATTTAATTCCAAAATGAAAAGCTTTCATACAGATTCAACTCTTCATCCAATGAAAACAATTAACGCTAGCCAACCCAAGTATAAAGACAAAAGGCATTTTAAAATCTAAAAAAGCCATTTTAAAATGAAAGGCATTTTAAAAGCAGGTTAAGCAGGTAAAAAAAGGTTAAACAAATCTTAGTTGGGAACGAGTCTTGGATTAATTTGTAAAGTTTGTTTTTCTTGGGCTTAAGGAAGGGAAGATTACAAACAGTATAAAAGATTAATTAGTTGCAAGTTACAAGATAAATAATTTGGACAAGATGGACTCCTAATTGAATAACATGGAGAGGAAGTATTAATTAAACATAATTTGCAAAAGCTACATTGAAAGGGGAAATACATACCACATTTTTCCAGTATTCATCTGTCAAATGCACAACATCTACTGGTATATCAACCTGAAAACCAAAGTCACTTTAAAATCACTAGTAAAAGTGTCTCTTTTGCACAACTATAAGAAATCAAAACAAGACTTTGCTAATTATAAAAAAGAACATCATCCTATCATGGAAATCATGGCAGTCTAACCTATTTATGCATGTAATATTGGAAAACAAAGAGCAACTGAAAATAAAGAAGCTCTAGAATAAATAAAAGATTAAATGCAAATCATGCCCCCTATTAAATCATTTTTCGGTTACTTATATTTCAAAGCAACTCAATCTTCACAACTTATTGTAAGGATAGTTCCAAATGAGAGAAGTAACCTGCTCACAAACAGCTCTTGCATACTTCAAATCTTCCTCCCACGGGCATGCTAACCAAAAGTTCTCAAAGTCTTCCTACACCGAACCACAAATCAGAAGCAGCTTATCCTAATGTCGAACAGACCAAAAGGACTAAAGGATAGGCCTATCTCATTTGAATATATAATTTGCAAATATCACGTGTCCCTTTATTGTTAGTAAGGGAGTGTCAATGAAAGAAATCAAAATAAAAGTTATAAACATAAAATATGAAAATGGTTCAACATTTTTCACTTTCAAATTTTATCCGGTTCCAAAGCAACCTATCAGAGTCCATAGCATTAGAAAACAAAAGGTTTGTATTAATGAAAAAAGCAAAATCTTTGTTAATTTGATCAAACAAACAATTGCGACACATGGAATAACAGGATGCTACCCCAAATACACTAAAGGTTCTTTTTATCTTTTTTCACCCCATTCAAAACAAGGTTCATCAATGTAACACATTTTTCACAGATATTACAGTAAGTGCAAGTGCCACACAGAGATTCAAAATAAGATTTATTTTATTTACTATGAACATGGAAGAATCATAACTTGTAAACCCCTCGGAAATTCAAACAGTTGCCATGAATAATTTAAACAAAACCACACAAGAGCTTAAATAACCCATTTGCTTCTTAGCATTAGTTATTTTTGCCAAAATAAAAATCGCCAAAAACTCACTCATCCATGGTTTTAACCTTCATATTAGATCTAAAAATATCACAAATTCTCACTTCCACCAAATTCCCATCACCATATCTTCCCAATCTAGCTTCAAAACACATGATAAAAGAAACTCAAAAGGAAAAAAAAGAATACTTGAAACCAAATTTTGAGGTAAAAGGTAGTGAAGGAGTGGCCAGCAGCATGGAGCAGCCTAAGAGCAATGCTGCTATCAACAACTCCACTGACAAGAACAGCAACTTTGAGGCCCTTCTGATGGGGCATACAGCAAGAAAGGTGGTGGGGTTGGAGATAGAAAGCAGAATTACATTCGAAGGAGGAAGAGAGTTGAGGTGCAACTGTAGAGGTTGAAAGAGAACAAATATTACCACCATGCCACTTCTTTGTTTTCAATGATCATATTCAAAGTAAATATCTTATTATTTAAATTTGATATCTATTAACGAATTAAAAAAATGCAAAAGTGAAACCCGAATCCAAATCCAAAACTAGAAATCAAATCCACAAATATCCGAAAATTCCAATCACATACATGTCCAAAAAATCTCAAACAACCAAATTCGAAATCAAATCCAAAACAAAAAAAAAAAGAAAAGAAAAATTACCACAATCTAATTGATTTTCAATTTCTTCAAATGTCCCCTGCGCACCTCCTCCACCACATTGCTTAAATTATAATTGTCCAATTCATAACCCAGATGACATTTACATATTCTTGCTTACCCCTTTAACTTTTTCATCCTTTTTACGTTTTTTTTAAATAAATAAATAAAGTGTCCCAAACTCATTTTCTCTCCCAACGCAAATTTGGGGGAAATGCCTCTCTCTGTCATTTCATCAAACAGCTTAAGCGCCTCCTGAGTTTTACCAGTCTTACACAACCCATCAATCAAAATACAATATGTTACACTAATAGGCATGCAACTCAATTTCAACATCTGATTATAAACCGCCAAACCCAACAAAATCACTTTTTGACGTGACGCAACATACCGTATCTTATTATAAGCATGAACATCAGGCTGGCAATCAAAATCCTTGATCTTACCAAAAATCTCCAACGCTTTTTCATAATTCCCCACATCTGCATACCTTGAAATGAGAATGTAAAACGCATTGGAGACAACAAAGAAGTCACCAGCCTTCAGCTCCTCAAGCGTTTGCCAATACAAATCAAACCCATTTGGCTTCAAAGGCATGTCAAGGATTAACTTATGAGAATCCCAATAGCGAAAACGCTCCCATTTACATGTCCAGATCAAAAAACGGAAACCTAATTGAAGATTTCGCATTTTTCAGATTACAGAATTAACAAGTTGGGAAGAGAGGAAGGGAACTAGTGGATCCAAGGCATGTTCAATGGGATTGATAGTGTCAAGGATGGAGAGAACTTCATCGACAATAGAGGATTGGAGAGTTAAATAAGCAGAAGAGGAATATGTGTGCAAAGAGTGGAATGGTGGTGATAGTCTGAGGTAACACGAGACTAGGCAGAGAAGAAGAGATGGGAGTCTCACGACATATTTGTGAAGGAGAAGGGGAGGAAGCTCATTACAAATTGAAACAAGTTGATGCAAAACTGAGGCGGTTAAGGTTAAATTGGCTTGGGGGATTTTGGGCAATTTAGACTGCGGTTCTAAAATCGCCGTATACACGTTTGTAGTTCATCCATTTACGGCGGTTTTTAAAAACCGCCTCAAATAAACGCAGTATAAGCCTCACTCTCTTGTAGTGGTCCAAATTAGGGGTGGGACAAAGCTCCACATCTCTTGTGTAGTAGATTAGCTTGTGGATTATCAAAGGAGGGCCTACTTCCCTTCCCTAATAGGGGTCCTTTTCAAGGACAAAATCGTGCATGCTTTGGCTCAACTTGGACAATACCTCGTAGGGATATAAGCCCGTAAAATCCATGCATCAATAGTTGGTACCGTCTATGCGACCCCCCAGTCAGTGCAAAGTCCATACCAACACCTCATCCAGTATGCCACAACCCAACCTAGTGGGAGGTCTGTTGACGCTGCGTCCAAATTAGGGGTAGAACCAAGTCTCACATCTCTTGTATAATGGATTAACTTATCACTTATAAGAGGAGAGACTACTTCCTTTCCCCAACGAGGGCCCTTTTCAAGACAAATCATGTGAGCTCTAGCCCAAAGCAGACAAAACCTCATGGGGATGCAAGCTCGTAAAATCTATGCGTCAATAGTCTGTCCATACTAGCATCCCGTCCCAGTGTGCCACAACCCAACCCACTGAGGGCTTGTTGATGCTAGGTCCAAATCAGGGGTAGGACAAAGTCTCACATCTCTTGTGTAGTGGATTAGCTTGTAGCTTATAAGAGGGGGGGCTACTCCCCTTCCTCAACAAGGGCCCTTTTTAGGACAATACCATGTAGGCTCTAGCCCAAAGCGTACAATACCTTGTGGGGATACATGCTCGTAAAATCCATGGATCAATAGTTGAAGTGTTCTATAGGAATGTCTATACCAATACCCCGTCCTAGCGTGCCACAACCTAACCTATTAGGGGGCCTGTTGACACTGGGTCCAAACCAAGGGTTGGACAAAATGTCATATCTCTTGTGTAGTGGATTATCTTGTAGCTTATAAGAGGAGGGGCTACTTCTTTTTCCTACCGAGGGCCTTTTTCAAGACAAAACCGTTTGGGTCTCTAGCCCAAAGCAAATAATACGTCGTGGAGACGCAAGCCGATAAAATTCATGCATCAATAGTTGACATCCGAAGTGCTTGTGTGCAATGATTTGAAAAAAAAATTGATTATTTTAAATAAAAAATTTAGGTCAAAATATCTTTACTCTATATAATTAATAAGTTATAATTTAAATGTTTACTATTTTCATCTTTTTAATATATTAGGGCACATGTTGCATCATCAACTATATTACATTTTTACTATATATATCATGTATGGGGTTTAGCTCTTTTGACTTAATAAAAATTTCTAGTAATTCATGAGCCCAATTCAATGATATAGAAGGTTAATTAATAAGTTGACATCATCAACTCTCTTAAATTTTTACTTTAAAAGTTTGTGTTAAAAGTTATATTACTTATGGTTTCATATTTTCTAGATATGCATGGTACGTAACAGAAATGAATCTTCTACCTTCACTACAACAAAACCGACCTTTTATGTCAGCCAAAAAATGACATATATCACTATATATGTCGGTTCTAGCATGACATAAAGTGACCTGTCACATATTCCTATGCGTGTCACTTGGTCAAACCGACACAAATTTATATAAAATATGTGTCATTCAGAAACAGACATGTATGGAGAAAATATTTGCCATTACATGTCGGTTTCTACCAAATATGTGTCTACTAGTAAGTGACACAAATGTAGTGTCAATCCCCAAACGACACAGTGATCAATTCATTTGTGTCACTTACGAGGTGACACCTATATAATGTCATTCACCGAGTGACACAAATTAGGACATGTGTGTCATTTCACATAGTGTCGTTTATTGGCCGACATTCATTTATGTGTCACCTACAAAGTACATATGTGTCATTCACATAAAACTTCATTGTGTCGTTTTTCGGTCGACATGTAACTTTGTTACATATATAATACGTGTTGACCTTAATTTAGAATTCAAGCCGACACGTATTATATATTTTTTATTTTTAGAAATTTGGTTTTATATGTGTATATATATACAAAAACACCTAGATAGCAAAAACAATACATCCAAATAATAAATATTTATAACTTACCAATTTGAGCTCAACTTTTATGAAAGCAATGCAATAGGGTTAAGGATAGATTAAAGAAGAAGGCAAGAGTTTATTGCCCAACTCTTGGGGTTAACCGCATGCAATGTATAACCCAATCAATTAGAAAACTTCAACAAATAATAATTGCCTTTTATCGTTACATCTCGTCAGTAGCACAGGTGTATCCATCACCTACAATCAGCTTTTGGGTATAAGCATATCATGAAGTGAAAAGCAAAAATACATGGTATTCCACATCCTAAAGAACATAATTAACCTGAAAATTCTTGTAGCTTAGAGTAATGTGACCCATTAGAATTCCTCTAGTTGTAAAGGGATAGTTGCAAACCTGATATCAAAAGGAAAGAAATTATTAACAGCAAGGGAACAAAGTATATCTCACAAATTCTAGGGCCACCTACTCCAATTTAAAACAGATATCTCCACTTTTACCACTTGAATTCTTGTTGAAGTCAAAGCTCATTCATGGGTACTATCATTTTAAAGTCATGTTTGCCCCAATCCTAAACTCCTATAGGTCTTAACAATAAATTAGATGCTCAGTTTCTCATCACAGAAGAAATAAAAAAAAAGAAAGAAAGTTAACGTTCCTAAAAGCATAGATTATAACATGATATTCCATTCGAATTGTCCGTGTTGATTGTTGCCAAACTGATTCAACGGATTTGAACGCATTCTCCCTTTCCAACTAAACAACATTATGTGGGACATATTAGGCATTGATATAATGTTAAGAGTCTATCCATATCAACCCTTAAATAGACTCTAATACCATACCTACGTTTGATATCTACATCACACCAATAGTAAAATAGGTGGATGAAGGTTTTTTTTTAAAAAAAAAAGAAACCATAAATGTTGTCTAATATTATCAACAACGATAACAAGATATATCTGTGGACAATGTGTCCACAAATAACAAAAAACCAAGGAAAACAATTTCATACCATTTGCTGTCAGTGATCAACCTTCGCAGAATAAGAAAACCCAAAAGACTATGTAAAATCAACCCAAAACCCTTTCACAATTGAGATGATAAAGAAAAAAAGAATGAATCATGAAGGTCCTTAGAAACTGAATAAAATGGAAAGTGCAAAGGCAAACTCAATGAAGGGTTATTGTCTCTATTGATTCCACTATTTGTATATTGATGATTCATGCACATAGGCAAAAGCAAGACACCTGAAAGGTACCTAAGATGCTTGTTTTAGCTGTGCCAGACCTCAAGATGTAAGAGTTCACCATCCACATTATTTTAAAAGTGACATATTAAATAAAACGAATTGAATCCAAACCAATAGAGAAACATTCCCTATCTCTAAGCAATCTGTGCAGACCTCGGGCTTTCCTGTTGATAGTACATGAACCAAAGATGACTTCCCCACATTGGGAGCTCCAACAAGACAGAGAGTAGGTGTCTCTACATCAACCACTGGCATGACCCACAAAGTCTGTAAACCATAAAACAAATAAACATAATTGTGAAATATGACTAGTTATAACATGATCAGTTTATATCTATGTTTACAGTGAAACTACATAACCTTAAAATAAAAAAAGGCAACATCAACAAAGCTTATAAAGTGTTCGAAGATAACAACTAAGTGTTGGAAGATAACAATTAAGAAACAAAATAGAAGAAACTGGAGTAGTTTACAATAAAGAATCACACAAAATTTTAGGAGCAATGATAACCTCAAATCAAAACAATGCTTCAAACTTCATTGAAATTTTTTTGTAAAACAATAAATTTACAGAAGATAATTCTCAAAATTTACAAGATGCTATGATTTCATAGGAGGGCTGTGGCTTCCCTCAAGTCACAGCTTGAATTGGAGAAAGAGAACAATTTTAAACCTTATAATATTTCTAGCATTAACACTATTACCAGAGTAATTACAATTTGAGCAGAGTCCATCTTAAAAAACCCAGATGCATTTATTTGACGTCAACTTAAACTAAGAAAATGAACAACTTAAGTGTCAACGAAAATTAACCTGTACCAGAAAAAATTCATCCTAACTGATTGGTTAAGTGAAACATTATGATAAACAAATTCATTCTCCAGTAAAGTGCATCAAAATGTGCTATACAAGGAAAAGTGCAAGTACAGAACATTGATGCACCACTCATCAATGAACTTTCTTCTACAGATTGCACATAGTTATATATCTATTCAAATATGCACGCATACAAAAACTTAATAGCCTAGAATAGCTAAGAAAGCACTAAGCAGACAATATTCAAAATAAAAAATAAAAACTACGTAACTACACTTTCATTTAAAAGTACAGATACCTTAGCAACGTTTAATAAATCATTGATGGCTCTTCCTTCATGATTAAAAATTCTCTCAAGCCTTTCCATTCCCTGCAAAAAGGAATCCTTGTGATTATTTAATATTTATTGATAGCAAGAAAACATGTATTCAGTATTCTGTAAGCATATAATACTAACCTCAATCAACCATTCCTCTGCATCCCACTTAGATGTAAACTGCATGGAATCAAATAATATGCACTTACAGCACAACTTATTTACTTATTTTTAAATAAGATT
This sequence comes from Boswellia sacra, assembly GCA_013180625.2. Taxonomy (NCBI): domain Eukaryota; kingdom Viridiplantae; phylum Streptophyta; class Magnoliopsida; order Sapindales; family Burseraceae; genus Boswellia; species Boswellia sacra. The sequence continues at coordinate 66,184 of SNVD02013841.1, forward strand.
TGCACATTAAATTTATCATGTATTAAGCAGTTAGCCTTCAAGCACATCAAAGGAGAACAACGAAGAGAAAGACAATGACAAAACATGAGGTAAAAACATGCACAAAAGCATGTTCTTGTCAATAATTTCAACCAAGCAATACCACACTTTGATTTTGCTCAATCCAAAAATTAGGAGCATTCCTACTAGAGAATGAACTGGCTTTAGTTTTGAGCCTAGAGGCTAACCTTAGCACAAAGAGAAGCATGTTCTTTTCCAACAGATACCAGTTTCTTCCTTAGAGTGTCCACAGATTTGAGAACCTGCATAAACACATTCAAAAGTCGTTATGTAACAAAAAATCCTATTAAAAGATAAATAATGAATTGAAAATAGTATAGCTACCTCTTTATAGTTTCCATCCTCAAATGTCAACTAAATAAGAGATCGTTCATAAGGGTGCAAAAATTATTTGTCACTGATTGCATCAACTGTAACAGCATACTTTGATAAATGTAGTACTTAAAATTAGAAATTTATGTTCAAAAGAAGAGAAGGAAGCAGAAAAAAAGAATGAAGCAACATTAAAGTTTTTGAATGAATTGTAAATAAATATATTCCAACATGTTGGGTAAACATATATACCGAGTACTATTATAAATAATATATCAACTACTATCCTGATCACAAATATTGCCTCAGAAGGTCTTAACACAAAAAAGTTGGAAAATAGATTTCTGTAGTACTTCCAGTCATTTGCTTGTGTATTGATTTCCTAAGTTCCCATTGCTTAGAGTATAATGGGTAGCCTACCTTTTAACTGAAAAAATTCAAAAAATTATCACAATCCACATGCCATAGTCACACTTAAATTCTAAACAAATAGGTAATATATAAATTTCTAGGATAAGAAAGCAATGCTCCACCTGCCTCTAATAATTTTCGAAGCTAGCATGCATGACTTGATGGAAAAGATAGAAGATGAAAAAAGGATGTCTAAACAATACTACCCAATGAAAACACAATCAATGGTCGTTTAAGAAATCCAATATATTTCATCATCTAGTCCACATACAAACAATATCAAAACAGAAGTAATAGCTTATTATGTACCTTCAACAGCAGGGTCCTTGGTTGAATGACTGAAATTTAAAAAGATAAGGAGTACGAACTAATCCATCATTAGCTTTTGTGGTTGATTTCCAGGGAAGACTTGCCTGCCAACCTCTTGCCAACTTTTGGGGATACATTTGGATAAAGAAATATTATATCAAGTTAAACAAAAATAACAAATGCATTTTTAGCTACATGTAGCAAGTGGCTTTCAAAAAGAAATGAAAAGGAAAACTTGCCAACCACTAAGATTATCTAATTGAGATAAAAGAAAACATTTGTACAACAAATACACGAATCAAGTAGATTAATTTACTTCAATGATTTCTTTGTACTCGAAAAAAAAAACAAGCCATAACAATCGTAAGAGAATAGAAGAGATATAAAAAGAGTAGAAGAGAAAGAAGTGTACGTGAGTTAGCCATGGCTGGCTGCTACAACCCCAGTAGGAAACAACAAGTATAACAAACACAAGAGGCACTTCAAAATTAACTACAATATACCAAAGGAAAATTAACCAACAACTACAAAAACAAGAGGCAAGATAAGGTCCAAATACCAGCAAAGCTAAATGACAAATACTTCAACCACTAGCATTTGAGTTGTATCAGCAAAACAAACAAACTTCAAATAACTCCATTGGCTACTTCAATCATTAGTTCAATCAAACAAGCAGTCATCTCCCAAAAAACTTCAAATATTCATAAAAGCTTTACCAACATTTGGACTATTATAGTTCTAACAATTTCCAGTCTGCTATTTAACAAAAAGAGTGAATTCATATTCTCCTTCCTTCTATTGACTGTAATCAACAAGCTATATAAATTCATCCTAAAAAATTGTCAGTTTTCACTCTCTATTCCTCTAGAACTTCTTCACCCTGCAAATATTTTGATTTAATAAGTTAGAACATATTGAATATTCAATCTACGGTGATAAGCACAAATCTTGTAGAATTTTGTAACCTGATTTCTTTATCTTCCTTTTTCCTTATGCCAATCTCTTACAATCTTGGATACAAAGACAGCCCATTCTGATCTCATATCATTCATCTCCTCTATACTATAACTTTCCTTGTTGTTGAACTAAGATCACAATAAAATTTAAGTTAAGTACAACAATAAAATCAACATATAAGGAATGTGGGATTTATAATTATGTATATCTTACCTTCTCACAAAGGACCTTGGGCTCTTCAATAATTTTCTTCATATATTTGAGCACATAATACCCACATTCCTTATGTCCAGGCTGTCTCGGTGCCTGCACTCATAAAATAGAAATATTTGATACAATACAACTTTATTCTTATATTTAAATAATCGTTTCTCAATTTTCAAATAGAAATTCAAACTTACCTTGACGTTTATCCACCAGTTACTCCTTTCCCTTTTCAATTCAGTAGTTGACTTTTATAGTATTACTCCTCTAGCAAAATAGATAGAAAATACATAACATATGTTAATTATGTATAATTAAAGTTGGCACCAAATACCATATAAGAATTAACACAACTTACTGTTTCACGACCTCCATTATGTCTTCCTTGGCTTTTTTGTGCATGGAATCAAGGTAGAAGACTTCACATGAGGCCATATTGATGACAATCAATGTCCAATGGTATCTAACAACCAGGTTTTCAATAACAAAGTAAGTAACTTTTAAGAATAAGCATCCTAAAAAAATATGAAATAAGTTTTGTTTAATGAAAACATACCCTAGGTTGTAAGGAATGAACACGTAGTTCCTATCCTCCAACTGTTTGAGCTTTTCAGCCAATGATTGTGATGTCACAAGATGCATTTTGGCTTTTCCAATTGCACCTCTTACTATGGTTGTAGGGTTTACAAACCCAAACTTTATTGGACCAGAATCAAGTTGAAATTTTTTTAAAGAGACAACTACAAGTAGAAAAAGAAAAACAAAATGGCATTATTAAATTATAATAGTGACAAAAAAATTAAAGTTGTTAAACACAACGTAGTTTTAATAATGAAACAAATGAAATGGATACCTGCTATACAAAGAGATGCAATTTTGTGACAGTTCCTCAAAGTTGATAACATGTCTACAATCATTACGATTCAGATATGTAGACACAAAGTACCCAAACAATCCTTAATCAAACTGAACCTTGACATAGTCCATATCATCTACCATCAAAGATTCTATTAGAATCTCAAACATGTCAACAGAATCTAGATTATCAATTTGAGGCTTCTCAGTTTGTAGCGCTTTCAACTCCCTCTTCGCACATTTCGTGTCGCGACTTTTTTGCTCATCGGATGGGGACTACATAAGAGCAAAAGGTGCAACAAATTGTTCAGTAGCACACACTAGAAAATAACACAAAATAAAAAAAATACATGCTAAGTTTTTACCCCACCTCTTCAAAAACAAGCTCTCTTGGCAAATTCACATGTTGTCCTATAACATCAAGTACAGTGATAACAGCCCCCTTTTCATCTTCTCCACACTAGGGGACAGTGGCTTCACCATCCATAACCACTTCAACTAACACATGCCTAATTGCCTTATTATTGTCATCTTTTTCATAAGCAGAATCAGATGCAACAACTACAGTCTTTGAACCCTCATAATGGCTAAATTACAAGCTACCTGATCAACATAATATTGCAAATAGAATAGGTTATAATACATGTAATTAGTTGAATATTCAAAAACCAATGAATTTAATAGTATTTTCTTGCCGCTGTCGAGGAGTCCTCTACAACCTCCTCAGGGGTAGCAGTTTTCGTATCCTTTAACTTCAATTTATTCTTAGCATTCGTGTTGGAAGTTGTTGGTTTTTCAGCCACTATATCATATTCATCTTTCAACTCTGCTGGCCCTTGCTCACCCTCATTTTGGGTCACTGGAATAGCATTACTAGAGTTTCCAGACTTCACAACATTTAATTGTTCTTAGCTGGGCTATGATGTTATCTTTCTCTGCTAACTATCTCATAACATCCTTATGACGTCTCTTTTCTTTGTAATGACCTTTGAAATATGCAGTTGGTGTCATATATTTCCCCACCCCCTAACTCGACCGCTATGCTGCTCAGTTCCCAATGCCTTAGTTAGAATATCTTGTCTATCAGTAGGGTCTACAACTCCTAATTCTGCTTGCTTTTGGATCTCCTCTTGCAACAATTATAAGTTAGAAACTATATACACAACTTATATGCTAATAACAAGTATTTGTATAATGTAAAATTTTTGTTTCATTTTGTTTACTTACAATTTTCTCAATCACAGGAATAACATTTGGATGGTTACCACTAGTTTTGCTTTTCATACCTCTTTTCCATAACTCTGAACGATCAATTGGTCTATCATAATTCCCCGTTTCTTTGCTCTACTAGCCAATAAAAATATGAAACAATTACCATGGAAACCATGAAATCAGATTTGATTAATGAAAAATTTAAGCCAAAAAAAATTACCATTTCCTTCTCTACGCGAAGGTAGCCTTTTCTCCCTGTCATATGATCATATTTATTTTCTCGCCTCTTGGCCTGTTGTTTGCCTCTCAATTCCTTCAAGCATAAACAACTATTTGTATTAAATAACAACAATATTTGGATTAAATAAATCAAGTATTGTTTAATTGACAAAATTTTCCAATGTTTAAATGTAACAATTAAGAAACCAAGAGAGATAGTAAGGCACTAAAATCTTTCACACCCTTTCGTGCAACAATTCATAAATGCATAATTTGTGCCAACCATTTGATTTGAACAAATTAATATAGTTCTGCGGAGGTCTTATATCTATTAAATAATAATATAAGCATATCATGCACGTAATTTCACCTAAAGTACTTGCAAACAATAATGAGAAAAAATAGTAATCTATGATTAAAAAACATACTGCCTTTCATGGTGTATCCTACATATTATATTAGTAGTTATTAATCTATGCAGAAATTCTATGCATAAACTCATGGAAATTAATAGTTTTAAGGTAATTTTTCACTAAAACTAAACATGAACATCTAAACGGAATTTTTTTCCACTACGAAGGCTGTTGAAGTCTAAATCGATTAGATAAAAAAAGGTAAACTCAATACAAGGCTGGTATACTCTATCATTACGCAGCTATGTTCACCAATATAACTACAAATTTCATTCCTAAAGCTAATCAATCTTCCATCAGATTTCAATCTACATCATTGTTGTTACTTTTTTTCTGGCGAAAATATAACTTCACATCAGATTTGATTACAACTAGATTATTCCTTTCAGCAGGTATCTCTAAAGTAACATTGCTAATGTTAGCACCTATACATAACCAAAAGCAAAAATGATTAATTATAGTGGCTACCATTAATTGCAACACTTCTTACACAAAAATTACTTAATATATTGTGGTCATTTTTAGTGTAGAATCTACTTAAATAACCAGACTATTTCATTAGTGATTATGCCTCATCACAAACACAACATTAAATCTTACTAATATAATCAATAAGTTAACTTATTATCCCAAATCTCTTTTATACCATTAATTCATTATTCCAATCTAACAATGTAGCATAAAATGTAGGAATTTATCAAGTCATAGTTACAGCAACTGTAAATGGAAATAACCTAACAAGACTTATGTAGTTACTACCTTCTGTTGACCCAGGTATGGTAACCCAAGAGGGGGGGGGGGGGGGGGGGGGGGTGAATTGGGTTTTTATTTATTAAAACAGATTTGCAAAACTTTTCTTTAAAGATCAAAATTATTTAACTCTTTCTTTGAGAATAAAGGTGAAGAAGATGAAAATAGAATGCAATCAAGAGAATATCAATAAAGAACAATCACAAATGCAGGTAAATATAAAGAGATAGGGATAGAGAGAGTGCAAACTCGATTTACGTGATTCGGCAAACCTTGCCTACGTCCACGGGCTCCTAGCTCCACAAGCTAGGCTTTCCACTAAGTTGTAGAATTCTTTACAACTTGCTTGATAAACAACCTCACCAAGACTTTTTCTTCCAACTCTTGATAACACCACACCAAGAGTTCTTCTTGATGAACAACCTCACCCTGTCTCTTATACACATCTAGATGTGTATAAGAGACAGCACCAAGAGTTCTTATTGATGAACAACCTCACCAAGGCAACTTCCTTCAACCCTTGATAACACCACACCAAGAGTTCTTCTTGATGAACAACCTCACCAAGGCAACTTCCTTCAACTCTTGATAACACCACACCAAGAATTCTTCTTGATGAACAACCTCACCAAGGCAACTTTCTGCAACTCTTGATAACACCACACCAAGAGTTCTTCTTGATGAACAACCCCACCAAGGAAAGAGTTCTCTCAAGGATAACTTTTATCCTTTACAAGAAGATCTCACTCTCACCACAATACAAGAACAAAGAAAATTTTTTACAATAAAAGTACAACTCTCTTCAAAGAGTAGATAAAGAATATAAAAGCTCTCTAAACTTGATATTTCTCTTATTTGTGGCTTGATGGATTCTTCTCTTTTCTTCTGTCTTTTGCTTGATAAATACTTCTCTTGCACTACTTAATGCAGGGAGAAGGGCTCCTTTTATAGACAAATGAGATGAACTTGAACAAGTGAAGACACCAACTCCAAATTTTCTGCCCACCATAAAAACTGTAATCTGGTCTGCCATTTTTGTCAATGTTCCGTTTGAAATTTGAAAATCTGTAAATCATAAAAGATCTGCACATTTGAATAAGCTTTCCAACGCATTAAGAATCAAGTCATTTGGATATCTGTAGCTCAAGATATGTCTAAAACACCATTCGGTGCTCATGTGACTTGATTTTTCCTCATGTGGTCAGTTCCAACACCGCTATGATATAATTCTGTCAGCCTTCCATTTGAAATTTGAATTTCTTCAAAACATAAAAAATCTTCATATTTGAATAAGCTTTCCAAAACATTAAGATTCAAAGAATTTGGATATCTCTATCTTAAGATATGGCCAAAACACCATTCGGTGCTCATGTGAGTTGATTTTTCTTCTTTGTGTCAGTCCACCGAATTGCATGTCAATTATGTCGGCCTTCTGTTTGAAATTTGAATTTTCAAAACATATGAAATGTTCTTCATTAAGTCATCTTTCCAATGCCGCAAGAATCAAGTCATTTTGATTTTTCTAGCTCAAGATATGTCCAAAGGAGTATTCGGTGCTCATGTCAGCTGCTTCCATTTGTCTTTCAACTTGCATGATGATTTGGACAACCTTGCACTTGAAATTTGAATTTCATTAAAACATATGAAATGTTATAAATTGAGTAAGCTTTCCAAAGGCTCAAGAATCACGTCATTTGGATATTTGTAGAGATATATATGACCAATTGATTGAACATTGCTCATGTGTCACATTCCTTGAGTCAATCCTTGTTCTTAAGCTTTGGTGCCTTTAACATGTAGTCTTCTCCTTAGCTTCAACACTTCATTTTAATAAGCCTCTTCTTGATTTTAAAATTATTTCAATGATCTTACTCTTGCACATAAATAAACATGTTAGTAAATCTCAATTAATCAATGTGTATTGTTATCATCAAAATTATCATGTAGCCTTAGGGCTAACAATCTCCCCCTTTTTGATGATGACAAACCATTGATTGCTTTAAATATAATCTAAAATCAAGAATGAAATTAAAATCAAAATAAGCAAAAAATTGGCACTTGTTATGAATATAAGCAATCCAACCATTTCTCCCCCTTTTGTTATCATCAAAAAGATATAATCAAATTAATTACTCCCCCTAAATATATTCTCCCCCTTAACATATGCTACCATTCAAAAATTATCATATAAAAGCAAAATTAAGCATATCCAATATGTCTAATTCTTTTCTAATTATGCAAAATCTATCTTGACTAAGGGGTTTATTTGTTGAAAAAAAAATTTTTTGTTTAAAAAAGTTCTCACTTGTTTTTCAAATTGACAAGCATCACAAATCTTGTTATTTTCAAATTTTATTTTTGGAAGACCATCAACAAATCATTTTTAGAAAATTTTGAAATTGTGTCCATGCTAGCATGATCTAACCTTCTATGCCATAACCAAGTATCATGATTAACAATGAAACAATTTTCTACATGATATTAACATCAATATCAATTGTATATTACCAACAAATAATGTCTTATTGTTACTAACATCCTTAATCACACATCTATTAGGCTCAAAAGCAACAAAATATCTCTTATAACACAATTAACTAATGCTAATCAAATCATGTTTCAAACCATTAACAAGCAAAATATTTTCAATAATAAGTGAAAAAGGGTTACCAATATCACCATGTTCAATTACCCTTTCCTTTGGCATTATCACCGAAGGTCACATATCCTCCTTTCTTCATGATTAATCTTGAGAATTTGAAGGCATCTCCGGTCATATGCCTTGAGCATCCACTATCTAAGTAACACTTGTGTTTGCTACTCCTTTATTTCTACAATCAACATTCAAAGAGCAACTTTTTGGTACCCAAATATTCTTGGGTCCTTGGGGGTTAGTTGTGGTACTTTTTGGAACCCATATTTGTTTCAAATTAGGATTTCTCCTAATATAGCAAGAATGCACTTTGTGTCCTTTTCTTCCACAATAAGTACATGAATGATTAGGATTATTCCTAGAAGATGCATGAGCAAAATAATTTTTAAAATACTTTTGATTTTTATGAGTTTTATATCCTAAACCTCTTTTATCAAAAACACACCTTTGGTTTTGTAACATAGAATTCAAATTTTTTGTGCTTTTTGTAAAACTATCAACAATATTTCTCAAGTCATTATTTTCCTTTTTCAAAATAACATTTTCTTTCTCCAATTTATCAAAATCCTTTTGTTGTAAAATGTCATTTTCAGTTTTTAATAAATGTATTTGACTTTCCAAACTTTCAAAATCTTTTTGCTTTAAAATTTCATTTTCATTTTCTAAAGCTTCATTTATTTCCACCAACTCTTCTAAATGAGATAACATGATTTTTGACTTCTTTTTGAAAGCATTGATTTTTGAATTTTGTTTATCAACTTGTACATGTAAATTTTGGAATGCTTCAAATAATTCATAATATGAAAACTTAGGATCATAGTTTAGAATACTTACCTCATCTTCTCTTAAAGCCATGAAGCACATATTTGCCATTTCACAATCTTCTTCTTCGGTGGAGCTAGCCTCACTATCATCCCAATTTGAGGCTTTCATTGCTTTGGATTTCTTGTCTTGATTCTTCAAGTATGGACAATCCATTCTAGAAATCTTCTTGAATCCTTGGTTTCTTCTAATCATCCTTTTTAGCTTTCTTGTGATGAATGCAAGATCTTCATCATCTCCTTCGTCATCGGAGTCATCTTTTTCTTTCGTTGAAGATTTGAAAGCGATATTTTTCTTTTTCTTGAAATCTTCTTCATTCTCCTTCAAGGTGATTTCATGAGTCATGAGAGAACCCATAAGTTCTTCTAATGGTAGTTTGGTGAGGTCCTTTGCCTCTTGAATTGCCGTCACCTTTGGCTCCCAAGATTTTGGTAGACACCTAAGAATCTTTCTCACCATTTCAACATTAGAATAAGATTTACCAAGAGATTTCAAACCATTGACAATATCCGTAAATCTAGTAAACATTTCAGAAATTGATTCATCCGATTTCATCTTAAAAAGCTCATAACTATGAACTAGCATACTAATTTTGATTCCTTTAACTTGACTAGTTCCTTCATGAGTTACTTCAAGTGTGTGCCATATTTCTTGTGCTGTAGAACAAGTAGATATTCTATTAAACTCATTTCTATCTAGAGCACAATATAACACATTCATAGCTTTAGCATTCAAACTCAATTTCTTTTTATCATCTTCACTAAACTCTTTAGGTTCTTTAAGCATGCATTCCCCGTTTTCAATTTTGGTAGGAACAAAAGGTCCTTCCAAAACAATAGACCACAAATCATAATCAAAAGATTTCAAGAAAATACTCATTCTAGTTTTCCAATAAGAGTAATCACTTCCATTAAAAAATGGAGGTCTAGAGATAGAAAGTCCCTCAACATATGAAGTTGAATTAAAAGTTGCCATAGCTCAAAAATCGATTAAGATTTAAAAAAATTGAGCAACCTTGCTCTGATACCACTTGTTGACCCAGGTATGGTAACCCAAGAGGGGGGGTGAATTGGGTTTTTATTTATCAAAACGGATTTAGAAAACTTTTCTTGAAAGATCAAAATTATTTAACTCTTTCTTTGAGAATAAAGGTGAAGAAGATGAAAATAGAATGCAATCAAGAGAATAGCAATAAAGAACAATCACAAGTGCAAGTTAATGTAAAGAGGAAAGGGATAGAGAGAGTGCAAACTCAATTTACGTGGTTCGGCAAACCTTGCCTACGTCCACGGGCTCCTAGCTCCACGAGCTAAGCTTTCCACTAAGTTGTAGAATCTTTACAACTTGCTTGATGAACAACCTCACCAAGACTTTTTCTTCCAACTCTTGATAACACCACACCAAGAGTTCTTCTTGATGAACAACCTCACCAAGGCAACTTCCTTCAACCCTTGATAACACCACACCAAGAGTTCTTCTTGATGAACAACCTCACCAAGGCAACTTTCCTTCAACTCTTGATAACACCACACCAAGAGTTCTTCTTGATGAACAACCTCACCAAGGCAACTTTCTTCAACTCTTGATAACACCACACCAAGAGTTCTTCTTGATGAACAACCTCACCAAGGCAACTTTTTTCAACTCTTGATAACACCACACCAAGAGTTCTTCTTGATGAACAACCTCACCAAGGAAAGAGTTCTCTCAAGATAACTTTTATCCTTTACAAGTAGATCTCACCCTCACCACAATACAAGAACAAAGAAAATTTTTTACAACAAAAGTATAACTCTCTTCAAAGAGTAGATAAAGAATATAAAAGCTCTCTAGACTTGATATTTCTCTTGTTTTGTGGCTTGATGGATTCTTCTCTTTTTCTTCTTGTCTTTTTGCTTGATAAAATACTTCTCTTGCACTACTTGAATGCATGGGAGAAGGGCTCCTTTTATAGGCAAATAGGATGAACTTAATCAAGTGAAGACACCATCTCCAAATTTTCTGCCCACCATAAAAACCGTAATCTTGTCTGCCATTTTTGTCAATGTTCCGTTTGAAATTTGAAAATCTGTAAACATAAAAGATCTGCACATTTGAATAAGCTTTCCAACGCATCAAGAACCAAGTCATTTGGATATCTGTAGCTCAAGATATGGCCAAAACACCATTCGGTGCTCATGTGACTTGATTTTTCTTCCATGTGTCAGTCCACCGACTTGAATGATAATTCTGTCAATCTTCCGTTTGAAATTTGAATTTCTTCAAAACATAAAAGATCTTCATATTTGAATAAGCTTTCCAAAACATTAAGAATCAAAGCAATTTGGATATCTCTATCTTAAGATATGGCCAAAACACCATTCGGTGCTCATGTGAGTTGATTTTTCTTCTCTGTGTCAGTCCACCGAATTGCATGTCAATTATGTCGGCCTTTCTGTTTGAAATTTGAATTTTTTCAAGACATATGAAATGTTCCTCATTAAGTCTCTTTCTAATGCCATAAGAATCAAGTCATTTTGATTTTTCTAGCTCAAGATATGTCCAAAGGAATTCGTGCTCATGTCAGCTGCTTCCATTTGTCTTTCAACTTGCATGATGATTTGGACAACCTTGCACTTGAAATTTGAATTTCATTAAAACATATGAAATGTTATAAATTGAGTAAGCTTTCCAAAGGCTCAAGAATCACGTCATTTGGATATTTGTAGAGATATATATGACCAATTGATTGAACATTGCTCATGTGTCACATTCCTTGAGTCAATCCTTGTTCTTAAACTTTGGTGCCTTTAACATGTAGTCTTCTCCTTAGCTTCAACACTTCATTTTAATAAGCCTCTTCTTGATTTTAAAATTATTTCAATGATCTTACTCTTGCACATAAATAAACATGTTAGTAAATCTCAATTAATCAATGTGTATTGTTATCATCAAAATTATCATGTAGCCTTAGGGCTAACACCTTCCATTTATTTGTGAACTGGCTTCGAACGAATTTCTCCCAAACTTCATCACTAATGAAATTGTATTCATCTGGCTTCTTTGCTAGGGCATCTTTAATAGTCCCACATTTCAACACCCTATCTAAAGTTAAAACAGTCTTAAACTGTCGCCATGCCCTTGAAGCTTGTTTCATGACATATTCTTTATGGACTGGATCAACATCATAGTGCTTCTGATAGTTTAAAAGGAAAAAAAAAAAAAAGAAAAATGGATTCAAGAAGAACTACTATATAAAAAAACAACACTTATATAACCAAAAATAAACATAATCTTCGTACTACAACCGATTCCCATATTCTATCTTTTGTCTCTTGATCCACGAGTCTCCAATCATTTATTAGTATTGAGGTTGCATTGCGTGCTTCAAGACTAATAGTTGAAATAAAGTTGTTTGAAATAAGCGTTTCTTCTGGCTGATTATACTCATTAAATTCAATTCTAATTCTTTCTTCGTTAAGACCTCTATTTCTCCTAATATTCTTGCAAATTCCTCATTTTCTACGAGAAGTTGTTGAACCGCCCTCAGTTTGATCATTACTAGATTGTTTTCCTCCACTCATTGTTACAACCTGCACAAAAAAAAAAGTCAAGCATCCACTCAAATACTTCAAGTTATACAACATAGCATGGAATATAAGAGAAATAAAATAATGGTGATGCAACATTACTAAGCAAAATAACTGAAACAACAATAAGCACTACCAATATCTCAATTGTATTTCCTCCATGGTTCAATTATCAACCCAAACACCCTCACAATTATCACGAACGTAGTTGATATCATCATCATCAAATATATCAAATGATTCAATATTAGGAAAAATATTTATGAATGGATGATGATCAACCAAACTAGGTATTTGGTCATGAATTATATCGATTTTGTATGATTTATCATTGGTAAATTGTACCACCGACCATCTACCATCACTTGGGTCTGTTACATAAAAAACTTGTTTTGCTTGTGCAGCAAGGATGAAGGGATCTGACTTGTGGCCAATACGATTAAGATCCACCAATGTCACACTAAGGTCATCCACTCTCATGCCCCCGTTGCTGTCCACCCAATCACACTTAAAAATTGGCACAATTAGTATATGATAATCAAGAGCCCAAATCTCTTTTATAACTCCATAGAAAAGCAAGTCTCTCGTAATTGGGTTTTTGTCTTTTGAACTTGCAACCTGCATTGTTCTTGCCTTGACACTAACTCCACTATTTTGATGGACTTTATCATCCCTGTGGTCTCTTGTATGGAAGTGGTAGTTGTTGATGATGTAGCCTAAATAACTTGTGACATATGAATGAGGCCCTAGAGCTAACCATTTCAACGTAGAAGACACGGGCTCATAATTATTTATTGAATTCGAAACCTAGTAAGAAATAACATTTTATATTAAATGAAATGTTAATATGTTATTGAAGCTATATACATATGGCAGAGCAAATAAAGAAACAGTTTACCTTATCTTTAAACCATTGGATAAAGCTACGATTGTGTTGGGTTTGCAACCACTTAGCATTTTTTGCTTGCCTTGGGAAATGATTCTTTAACACTTGCATATGCTCTCTAAGTGGCCAAAAGAAAAGAGGTAAATTATAATTAATGATAAATTGAAACTAACGGAAAGCACAACGATGGAACAAAGTGAGCGAGAGAGACTTACTCAATGTAAGGTTACACTTCCTCATTGTTTTCCAACAAATAGAGATGAGCTTGCTCCCAATCTTCAGCAGTGATAGAGATCACTCTACCTCTAACCAGGGGACCATCAACTTTATCTAGATTAATATCGTTTAAATACTTCCCACAAAATTCAATCGCTTCTGTTGCAATATAACACTCTACAATACAACCTTCGAGACGATTTCTATTTCGGACAAACCCTTTTAGAATTTTCATGAAGCGTTCGAAAGGGTACATCCATATTAAATAAACTAGACCACACAACCTTACTTTTCTAACCAAATGGACTGTTAGATGCACCATTATGTCAAAAAAAAAAAGGTGGGAAGTATTTTTAAAGCAAGCACAAAGTAACCACTAGATCACTTTCTATTTGGTTTAATTTAGGCACATCAACTACTTTGGTGCAAATATCATTAAAGAACATACAAAATCTTGTAATAGCATATTGAACATTCTTAGGCAAAATTGATCTAATGGCCAATGGTAAAAGTTGTTGCATAAGGGTGTGACAATCATGGGACTTGAGACCAACAATCTTTAAATCATCCAATGACACTAGGTTCTTAATGTTTGAACAATATCCAAATAAGACTCGAAGGTCATACAAAGTTTGGCAAAAAATCTGTTTTTCTTTCTTACTTAAGGAGTAGCAAGCAGGAGGCAAGTACGCTCAGTTGTTTACAACCTTCGGTTGTAACTTCTTTCGTAAACCCGTGTGCACAAGATCCATTCTAGTGTTTAGACTATCTTTTGTTTTCCTAGGAATGTTTAACAATGTGCCATAAATGCTCTCACATACATTTTTTCAATGTGCATGACATCTAGATTGTGACGAACATATAAATGTTTCCAATATGGGAGAATAAAGAAAATGGATTTTTTCTTCCAACACACATTTCCATTGAGTTCAATCTTTTTTCTTTTTTATCCTTTTTCTTCCCCCAAGTGTGTTCTCCCCTATCTTGTTTTTGTAGAATTTGCTCTCCTGTTAGTGGTCTTGGGGAAGATCAAATTCTTTATGCCCATTGAAAGCCTTTTCCAGTTTTCTAAAAGGATGGTTTTTTGGTAGAAATCGCCTATAACCCAAGTACACATTTTTCTTTCCATGTTTCAATGTACATGATGATGTTCCTTCCTCACATATTGGACAAGAATAATAACCTTTTACAGAGTAACCAGAGAGATTGCCATAAGCAAGAAAGTAATTAATTGTCCACAACAATACTGCTTGTAGGTTAAACATTTCTTGCTTATAGGCATCATACACTTGAACACCTTCTTCCCAAAGCATGTTCAAGTTGTCAATTAAAAGAGTCAAATAAACATCAATGTCATTTCCTGGTTGTCGCGGACCCGATATCAAGAGAGACAACATCATGAATCGCTTTTGCATACATAACCATGGAGGAAGATTAGACGTAACCATTACCACAGGCCAACAACCACTACAAGAAATGTTCAATTACTTGACGCATCAATTTTTATTACTTGACTCTTTTTTCTTAAAACAGTCACATATCATATACCTAAAAAAAAGTCAACCCGTATTTTTAACATATTTGACACAAAAAGCATTTAACTTATTTACATCTTTGCCACTCCATATAAATATATTGGCTAACCCACTTTTATCACTCATTTCCCCTCTCCTGCTTCTATTTTGGCTTCCTTCTTCTAATTTTACCCTAGAAACTCTTTCCCTCTCTTTCACTCTCACTTCACTGATTGATTCATTCAACCCTTCCCTCACTTTATTGATCAAGCCTCTCAATTTTTGCCTTGCTTCCTTCCTCAGTCAATTGCTTCGTTGCTCCCATTGTTGCTCCCACCATCGACAAGGGTACTGGTCATAAACAAGGTGCCCACTCTTTTCCTTTTCACCTCTCTTCATCTTCTTCATTTTTTCTTTCTTACTTGTGGATCTCCATCTTCTCTTCTCTTCTTTCTTTCTTCTCATTCCAACTCAATTCTAGGGATTCTCTTTTACCAAGTTACTCTCTATCTCTCTTGCTTCTCTACGTATGTATCTTTGTTCATTGTTTGATTTGATCTCCCTTCTTCTCAATTTTTTGTTTGTTTGTTTTTCTACTTTGTCTTCGGAAACTTAGTTGCGTTTGGTTGCTTTGGTAGTTTTATTTTTGAGTTTTTTTTTGTTGTTTATATTTTTTTGTTCTGTTTTGGGCCAGACTTGAGAGAATAAGAAAATTTTGAGCTTTTTAAGTTAGAATGGTTAGAAGTTGAAGCATTGTCATTTTTGCTCTTTGGGTGTGTGTGTGCGCGTTTTGAATTATTCATGTTTTGTTCTATTTTCGGCATCTGATTGTGGACATTGTGCTTAATTGGTAAGAGAGTAGGTTTTTATTTTAAGTTTATTGATTTGTTTTTTAGATTTTGGGACTTTTTTAGGGAGAAAAAGCATTGTCATTTTTGCTCTTTGGGTATGTTTTGAGAAATTCACATGTTATGCAAAGTAAATAAATGAAGGCATCAAGTTGTTTACATTGTCGTTTTGCTTCTTTTTTTTGGCTTTTGTAATCACAATTTGTATGGATTTGTTGCTTGATCGAATAAGGTTTCTGCTTATGTTGTTTGGTTGAAGGATGGGTCGATATCTGCAAATGAGCAATTGTATTTTATTGGGTTTAAGTCTTTGATTTACAATTTAGATTGGTTAATGAAGATCTATGCGATTTTTATATCTCAATTTGTTGTTGCATTGTTGTGTTTTATGTTTGTTGATACCTTTTAGTCACATTTTGTGGTGTTATCTTTAGGTTTTGATGGGATTTTTTTTCTTTTATTATTGATCAGGTTTTTTAATTTGGGTGCTAAAGTGAGTGCCTATTATTGCATAGAGTCTAGTGAGCTGCTAAACCTATCAATTTGAATTTGAAGTTATTATTTTGCGAAAAACGAGGTTTTCAAATAAGACTCTTGCAGTAGGCTTTGTTGGTAACTTTGGAAAGAAAAAGGAAAAACGGCGGATTCTTGTTTTTAAGGTTCTTGTTAATTGATTTCTTAGGCATGGATGGAAATTTAAACGAGAAGGAGTCTTTGATGGCGTGCATCCAACAATTGGAACACAGTACGTGCTTCACTTTGAACGTTGAAGCTTTGTTGCAAGTCACTTAACTTTGATTTTTATTCGAATTCCTGCAATGTAGAGTATTTGAATTTGTGATGCAGTGCCTTTAAATTTGCTTTATTTGTGATTCTTTTGGTGGTAACAAACGTGAAATGCTGCAATTTCTACATAGGATTGGGAAACTTAATTAACATACAAATTTGATATCGAATTAGTAAGGGGCTGCCACATCATTCTTCTCTGCTAAATGAACCAAGTCTTCAAGTTCATTTCATTTAACAAGAGATAAGTGGGTCATTCCTTTTGTAAAAGGGAAATCTGTAAATGTTTGGTTCTTACCTCCCATGTGTTTCAGTTTGGTAATTTTAGATGTTTTTGAGTGTTGAATACGTTTTTCCATAGAACTTAATTGTCAACTACTTTGTCTTTAGAGCGTGATGAATTACGCAAAGATATTGAACAATTGTGTTTGTAGCAAGCTGGACCTAGCTACCTTGTTGTGGCTACTCGAATGCATTTTCAAACGTATAAATATCTTATTTCCTTAGACAATGCGTTTATTATTATTATTTTTTTAATGGTTCTATCCTCTTCCACCCTTTTGGGTTAGGAAAGGGGAGCAGGATGGATGTGGCCGGGCACTTTGTGTCAAAAAGAAAACATTAAAGATGTACTATATTAAAATTGATGCCCTATCAGGACAGCTGGTTTGGAGCAGGAGATTGAGAACTTAAAAAAGAAGTTAGCTTCTTGCACAACGGATAATTTAAATCTTCAAGAGGAGCTTTCAGAGGCCTACCGAATTAAAGTGAGAATTTTGCGTTTCATTTTATGCTATTTTATTTTATTTTACAAGCTTATATGGGTTGTTTTGTTGTCTATAGAGCCAGTTGGCAAATCTACATGCTGTAGAGGTCACAAAGGTCTCTCTCTCTCTCTCTCTATGTGTGTGTGTGTGTGTGTGTGTGTGTGTGTGTACAGAGGTTTATCTAGATACTAACTTGTGCATTGTTCAATTTTTTGGGAAATATAATACATAAGAGGCTTAGTCCCATAAACAGTCAGAAATTTTTAAATTTTGTATTTTGCTCAAAGCCCTTTTGAAACGTTCTTATTATGGTCTTCTTCTTTGAGGATGAAGTCTCAAGTATTGTTGAGAGGCTTTTCTTACTATCCTCGCGTTGTTTTCTATTCTTCTGCAACAACTATATATGCTGCATCATTTGATCTCGACGTAGGAAGTAAAGTTCATATGTGATTTCTTTTGGCTATCTGCATGTGCAATGGTTTAGAATTGATTTTATTATTGCCTGCCTTTTTTTTTAGTCCCCTAGAAAGTAAAATGTATTATATATCTTGACAAAAATGCATTGCTATTTGATTTAATCTTGGCACTGATCTCTTTTAGTTTCCTTCAGAATATGGAAGTAGAAAACAACTTAAATTTTTCCAAGGCTGTGTGGCAGCTGCTTTTGCAGAGCAGGATCATGCAATAATGGAGGTTATGACAGTCATCCTCTTTATTAGTTTCTTAATGATTGAACTTGTGGTTCAGATGTCCCGGATGTTGCATTTTAAATATATTCTGAAGATGCTATTTGGCTGGTAATAGGCTGAGAAAGCTAAAGAGAAGGAGGAGTTCATTTCACAGAAATATAATGATTTCAATAAGAGGTAATTGAGAAACCTTTAGATCTTGGAGGAGCTCATTTATTGCTTGTATCACCAATGGAAAATAAGAAGGGAGAAAGAAATGAATCTAAAACCCACTTGCTTAGGGGTTTTCTTACTACTGTGTCACTGTATAATCATGCCTTGTTTTCTTAAAATTGATTGACATTTCCAAGCAAGTAGAACAGGAGGCATAAGAAAAAGACATAAAGGAAAATGATGATAACTACTTACTGTA